>JANIJG010013336.1:157169-171389 GCA_024611175.1 Megaceryle torquata | reverse complement strand
GCAGAGAGGAGAAGTAGTAGGGGAAGGAGTAGAAGTAAAAAGGCTGGGTAGGGAGAAGATTTTCCTTTTTAACACTTCTTTTGTGATCTTGAAATACTGCTGTATGATTATGCTGAGGTTTTGCAGCAGAGTGGGAACAACCTGATGAGAATTAACTGAGGTGAAAGCCATGGGCACTATCTGGGATTCAGCCCTGGCTTGAGGGTTTTTTTTCCATTTCTGTCACTAAGACATAGAGCTCAGCATCATTGGACTGATTCATTAAGATGTTTTTGTTATGCAGAAAAGGACAAAATATTAGTGAAGATTCAGCAGTGGCTAAGGAGAGAGACTTCTGTACCTGGCAAGTCCATGGGGCAGTGAGCTTGCAGGCCCTAGGGATGACTGAAGCACTTCCCTGTCAGAATATAGAGATACTCACCAGAATTCAGTACCAGGTGTTGATTTTTTTGTTGGTTTTTTTTTTGTTCTTTCTAAATTTAAATCAGGATAGCAACGAAGAAGGAAACTATTGAGGGTGTTAGAGAGTTTTTCCATTCAGTACCGTTGAGGAGCCCTATAGACCTCAAGTTAACCCCAAGTTAGCAAGTAATACTGGCACTTCTGTGACTCCTTCACAGCCTGGTATGAGAATTGTGCCCTTATTGACGTTCTCTTAGTGCCAGTCCCTCACCTTGTGGACATTCCCAATGAAGCTGTGAAATTAGAAAGAGCATGGTAGATTGAACTGGAGAGTGCTAGGAGTGCAATTTGTAAAGCACTTGTGGTTTAAAAATACTTTTTTCTTTTAAGCCCTTTCACTTGCCATTTACCCTCCAACTCTGTAAAATGCACACTGAGGGGCTACTGCAGCAAGTTCCCCAACACCCAGCCGGGAAAACATCTGTAGTTCACAAACCTCACCTAAGTTGCCTGTGAGGAGAGCCTGTGAAGGCTGCCATCATCAATCACACCAGCCTATGGCTCTGGCCATAGTAGTCCCTGCTCTCTGTTGGTCAGACCACAGCTGGTGTGAGTGGCTGACAGCTTGTACAAGGGGCTGAGAAATGCAGTCAGAGTGATCACTGCAGGGAAGGCATACCTGGCAATCCTCCCCTCCCCTGTAAACGTTCCTCCTTCATCAGGTGGGTGGTAGCACCTCTAATAGATGTCTACATCTTGATGTGGGGCAGTTGGCCTGCTCTTGCACCATTAGTTTACAGGTACCACCTTACCCATGCTAGGATGCCTGCCCTGCACTAGTCAAGTATCTCTCTGGGTAAAGCATCTTCCAGCAAAGCAGGGTACAAAAGTCTTGTACAAAAAGTCTTGAGATGGAGCAGCTTTTCACTGGCACGAGCACTCAGGTCACAGGGAAAATGGCAAACAGCAAGTGGACAACCAGGCCCCATGAAAGAGTAACACAGCCTGTTTTTAGCAAGACAGAGATGCAAACCCACAGCACATCTTCTGCCCCCCTCCCAGTTCTCAGTGCTGGATTGAATGAAGCAATCATGACACTGCCCGGCAGCTTGTCAGTCCACAGGATCAGCTGCTCGGCAGCGGGCAGCAATGGTGGCATCAGCTGATGAGCAAGGAGAGGCCACGAGGCAGTACAGAAGTAGAGGATTTGTGTTAAGGCTTCGGGACTGTCTTAAATCTCCAACATCTGCCAATTTAAGTACAGCTGAATTGCTGGATAATTCTGCTGGTGGCGCTCCTGGGAACACCCAGCCTGAGCAGAACAATTTTGAAGGAAATTACATGAGCTGGGATTTAGTGTTGTCTCTTTAGCTTGTGGAAGAGATAATCTGGCCCATTTAATGTGGAACAAAATTTGCTCTGTTTCACAGGCATAAGGAGATAGTTTTGCCTTGAGAAAGCAGCAGTAAATGACTCTGAAGTCCTGCTGTCACTCGTTCACTGAGCTGCTGTAATATGGAGTGGCAAAGGCTGTTTTCTTGGGCTGCTTTCTACATACAAGTAATGCTCTTTATAAAGAACGCCACTTAGTCTTATGACAAAATTCCTCTACTGTGACACAGAAGAGCACTGACATCATTCTTGAAGGCTGGAGAATTTATGACACAGTTAATTATTAATTTGGCTGGCATTTGCAAAGTAGAAGGGAGTTCTTGTGCTTTTAGGCCATGCTCTCAGTGTGTAAATGTCTTGTATGGCTGCCATAATAATATTCCCGCAGCTATGTTGTCACCTATTGTAATTTTTCTGCTAATAAGAAAATTTAAACTAACCAGGAATCCTAAATTTGGAGACTAGTTGTTTATTTCAAATATGCTCTAGAGAAATAATAATGCAGTTCTGCTCTGAATTTAATTTAAACAGGAACAGGCAAAACAAATCTCTGCGGAGGGCATTTGACAATAATAAAATATTTCTCCCAGCGGGTGAGCTGGTAGCAATTGTATTGTTGCCATCAAAGCTCACGTTTCAGCAGGTCATTACCATCATAACAAGCCCTTGGACCAACTGGCATGGACATGCAACATTGAGCTCCTGATGGGCACATTATTTCAGACCTTTAACTTCATGGAGAACAAGACAAATACTCCTGGGAATGGAGGATTATATTTTGAAATTCCTTTCTTTTCTGTTCTGCTTAATAATAAGAGCCTGGGTGTAATCAATCTACCGCCACTTGCTTTTTTTTTTATTAATGGAGATTGTAAGGAGCCATTCCAAGGAATCTGAACACTAAGAATTAAGACTAAGGCCTTTACTCTCAAAAAAGTACTAATGATTAGCATGGCCAGGATATGGCAACGCAAACACTTTTGAACACTTGTCAATAAAAATGTTAAAAGCAAATAAATATACCCATATTCTTTTCTATGCTTTTTTTTTTTATTCTTCTTCTTTAGCAGCAACCACAAGGAGGAAGTTTGTGATCTATATGTCAGAGACAACCTATACACACAGAATCAACATCTTATCAGAACAGGAAAAACAAACTCTGTGAGGCAGCTACAGCAGGCAGGCTGTATAACGAAGGATATAGTTATTAGCAAAGTGCCATGTGAAATCAGAGACCTACATTACACAAGAGAGAGGAAATGCAAAGTTAAGGTGCAGGTAAAAAAAGCTATTAAGGAAAATAAACAAAGGCTATAGAAAAAAAAGAAAAATCAGAAAATGGATGGAATCTGCCCCATTCTTGAGTTTAGTGCAGGAGCCACGACAAGTAACTTTAATAAAATAAAGGTGTTTTCTACTGCAAAAGCCTGTGCACAAAAAGATCTCAGGTGGTTTTCTGTGTAGAGTTTCTGGGTTTGTTTTTTACCAGTAGGGTATTACTGGCCAATGCTGCAGGATACATTAAAAATGTACAGCATGAGGGCTTACCCATCTCTGTTATCTTTCAGAATCCTTTTTTTTTTTTTCTTATGGTTTGGGGTGTTGGGGTTTCTTAAAAATATTTAATCTCTGTTAATACTTCAGCAGCATTAGCATTGTGTATGAAGATGCACACATAACTACATGTGTAGTAGCACTGACTGCTGAACAATTTTCATGCCATTTCTTTCTCTAAGAAAGAATCAGCTGGAGGCACCACACTAGAATATTTTTTATTGATAGACCTTTTCACACTGTGAACTCACAAGGTCAAAAAAACCCATCAACCAAACAAAAAGCCCAAATGACATCAAGTTAGACAATTACTTGGATGTAAAGCTCCAAAGAAAAGTCAGAGCCTGTCAGTAATCCCATATCATTTAGTAGCCAGCTCAGCAAGTGGTGCATTTTCCTTTTGCATCAATGCTGACGGCATCAGCCAGCTTGTGAGCAGGCACTGGTGCCAGTGTAACAGCGTGGGAGGAGCGGAGCACTCCACGGCCAGGCTGGCACAGTGGTAGGGGTAGAATGCTGTCAAACAAACACCTATGGTGGCAAAACCATGCTCTTACACCGGGATGGCTTATTTTATTGGAGGGGAAGGTCAGCTTAAACCATGTCAGTCAAAATCTAGTTTTGCTGAGCTAAGCCATATCCACAACAGGAAGACTGTTGGTTTGCTATCTCTTCATTTTAGCCAAGAGGTGCTCCCACAGCCACAGGCTGGGGCTGTAGCAGCTGAGAGCTGTAGCAGGACATGTTGGTGGAGCTCCAAATGCCAGTGCCCCAAACCATTTTTTAAATTTTTCTTTAATGATTTAGTAGCTATTTTCATAGTTTAGAGAGGTTTGTGCTCTTAGCCAAGCTCCCCACATACCTACTGAAACATTCATTTCAGATACTTATTTTCAGATACTACTGAAACATTTCTGTCTACCGAAAACATTTCCGATGGATCTCTGTGCCTGTCCTGTCTTTACTATGGAGGCAGTGTAAGGGAGAAGACAGAATAAAAACCAGCAATGTATTTCTGCAGAGTTGCATCCCTAGAATTGGCTTCATCTCACTGTTACCTGCATGTCCTCTTCTGTGATTCTACATTTATGATTGTCTGGTGTTTCATGATCCTTTAATGAAAAATGGTACAGAAATAATAAGTACGATTTTTTAATTGTATGTGAAAACTTTAATCAATGATCAGAGACAACCACATGTTGAGGAAGACTAGAAGTACCACTGCTTACAATTTTTTTCCCCCCCTTTGTGCATGAAACTTTGTAAAACTACTCTTTTTGACCTCTAAGTTATGGTACAGTATCACATTTTCCTTTGAAGAGGTACTTTGTAGCAACTCAAAATCTGAACACTAAAACTGGGAAAGAACAGTTTTGTGCGTGCATATGTATGTATGTATGTATGCCTGTGTATACAGCAGGTTTTGAACCTCCTCTGAAGAGTCCACTCAGGATTCAGCTTTCTATTGTTCTGCTGCTCCTTTTACTCAAAAAATATTCCCCATTTTTTAGGACAGCTAAAATACAGAAGGTACTGGTAGCAGGGAAGAGGTGCCCTCCCATTTCAAGGCATACTGCTACTGAAAAACTGTGAAGCACAAAAAGGCCCTGGCACTGCCCTGGTACCTTGGCTGAAAGAATTCCTGCCCCTGAGCATCATCGTCCTGTTCAATAGCCCTTGTGCCATCAGCCGGAACCTCCAGAGAACAGCCAGCAGTGAAGGTGAGAAATACGTTGGCAAACACAACGACAAAATACTATCAAGATAGGCTAAAAAGCAAGAAAAGCACACATTAGCACTTCTGTGACTGTTCCAGAAGGGTCCACAGGAAAGAGCAGCTGACCCCGAGTGAGCGACAGCAAGAGGGGCTGCAGCCTGTCAGAGGGAAAAGGCTGAGAGGCCATTTACTGCCAGATTGCAGCTGTGCTGTTTAACCCCCTTGGATCTTGACGACTTATCAGTGCTCTTCATTAACACCAATCTATATTATTGCTCCAGTGACTATTTACTTCCATTCAGAAAAGCTGGATCAAATAACACAGATTTTTTTTTTTTTTTTTTTTTTTTTTTTTTTAACCCAGAATACATAAAAGGAGTCTCCTGCAGGAGGAAATGAATGATAGTTGTTGATTGAGAAAGTGATCGGCTGTTGATGGAGAAAGCAAATAAGTACTTCTACATGATATTAATGTGATCTTAAAATAGTGGGAAAGTTTTCTTTTATGACATTGACAGAGAGGCAATGGTTTTGAGTAATGCAGGTTGATGTGAAGATGCTTTAAGATTAAATAAGTGCTATATAAAGGCCTGCCAGCCTGAATTCTAATGTGCTATGAGACATTTTGCATATTTAAGAGTATGCAAAATGTCTTGTACCACACTGGAATTCATTCTGACAAGGCTTTATATAGCATTTATTTACACTCATATTGTACTTTAAGGGAGAAGTGGTAACGCTTGCTCCTCTTTGAATGGAAGTAACAGAAGGTAATGCTAATTGCTCTGTTTCCTTCTCCGAAAATGAAAATAAAACCAAAAAAACCCCACAACACAAAAAATAAAATAAAAGCAATCAAAAGTGGAAGCTTGTTTAATATTGCTCTACCATCATCCTGAAAGGCATAATAATTTGAGTTACACATCTGAACTGATTGGAGTTACAGAATCATATCTCCTTTTTGCATTTAACAATATATACAATATAAAATAAATACATTTACACAAATGGACATTGGTTGGAGCACACGGTATGATACACATCACAAAAATATACAGTTGATTGCTATACAGATGTGAAGCCCATCTACAGCTATAGACATGTTTGTTTTTATTTGTTGTTTTGTTTAATTTTTAAACTACTGGCTATTATGCAACTCCTGGATTATTATAAGCAGTTTAATTTTTTTTGTCCTTTTGCGATCTTTGCACGATAAGACTGCCATAAAATGTTTTCCTAGGCAGGTAAACAGAGACGCTTAAATAATTAAAATACAATCACCAACACCCATTTTCTCTTCTATAAGAAAAATAGCAGTTTTAATTTTTTATATCTTTTTATGTTATCATTTAAATGCAAAATAGTGGAATAAATACAACAATCTGATCTGATTGAAACAAATGTGTAACTTCTGGGAGTTACACAATCATATTGCTTTAAATAAGAAAAAATTAAAAAATGAAGCAAAATTAGAAATTAAATCGTTATGGCTAAAACATACACCCTTTGAAATTTTCCCAACACTTCACATTAAGTAAGTGGTCTTGAAAGAACTCTTCTCCAGCAAGGTTTAAGATGAACAACATTATAAAGCCCGTGCAGTTCTTTTAGCTATGTTTCAGGTAATGCTTTTACAGTCTTGAGATACTTGTTCTTTTGCAGCTCCAAAAAATTACAGAAAATGAAAACTAAAGTTTGCACCGTGTGCCTTTAACACATCTCCATTTTTTGTGTGTTATTGTATACTTCTAGTCGATTGGCTTTTGACCCTGAAGCCCAAGTTCTTTAATGTGATACAGCAAAAACAATATTTATATTATATATTTATATATATATAGTGTACTTGAACAGTAGCAACTTAAACCCTGCACAAACTTTCTGGAAAATAAACTTTTTTTTTGCACTCTTACATATATAAATAATCTTATAGAATCAGCACCTTTTTCCCAGGAGTTGTATTTTTTTTTTTTGACATTTTTTCAAAAGGGATGTGCCAATTTCTGAACTCCTATCACAGCTATAAATTTCAAGTTATTGACCATCTGAATGAATTGCTAATGATGATTTACCTAGAATCACACTACAGTCACTTCTCTACTGAGAAAACACAATCTACAATATAGTCCCATATAGCTAATGATAGATACACAGTTTTGTTTTTTTTTTTTTTCCTAGCATGAGGCTGATGGAGCATCAGCCCATTGTTATTTTGTTTAAAGCACACAACGTAGCAATAGTTTTGGAAACTTGTCCGCACCAAAAAAGTTTTGCAACAACACAATGAGAGTTAATAACAACATCTGAGAGATGATTGAATAAAAGCTATATTTACAGCATTTAAAAATTAGACTTATCTATAATCTTGAAATATTCAAAGATTTTATTTCTAAGCTATACATTGGTATTCTATAATAAACTGTTACAGAAATTATCCCTTGTTTTGAAAATATTATGATTTCAGTGTGTATCTGTTCATAACGAGTATTTGTTTGGAGTTTTGATCTCTTAATTATTACTAGGAAGAACCTTATTACCGGTAAGGAATAGAATATACTACTGTAATCTCCTGAGGAATTGTACATCCAATATTGTCTCTAATTCTACCCTGTGTCTATAAGCACACACCACAAGAATCCAAACACCACAAGAAGAACAAGACAACAGTCTTTGAATGCAACATAAAAATTCAGAAAAGCACAGCAAACATGAAACATTGAAAAGCTGAACTACATTTCTTTTCTTTGTTAGGATTACAATTTTAATTACATCTGTGTACATAGAATAAGGATGTTCACATAGTACAGGGAGCAGCTACTAACACTGGTACATTGGTATAGCATTTGATGGAGGTTATTGTTTATTGGTTATTTAGCGACTGTAGTTTTCTGGGGGCATCTAATCGGTTTATACATTAGATTACACCTCGTAACAGTCTTGAAACTGACTGACTTTCATGCTGTGACAATACTGGTTGAAAAGCACATATACTGGTTTAGCTACTTGTTAAAGATTGCCATTTACAAAATAAAATCTAAACCAATAAATAAGGTATAGAAGTGTTAAATTCTTCAATTTGGTCAGAAGTCTACTACTCTGATTTCTTAATTTTGCAAACGTTGGCATTTGCCTTATTGCCTCTAAGCTACTATTGGTTCATAGGGTTTTTCTGCATGTGAGGTTATAATTTTGCAAACAGGCAGTATCTTGTTCATTTGCAACTGAAGCAGTTAGAAATCACGTAGCAACTATACCTTTGTACAGTCGCTGTCTCCTAACACCATTACAGATTGGTATTTGACATGGAGTATTTATATGTTAGACTACTCGGATATACTGTAGGTGTAATCTAATCCTTTGAGTCAGTGAACATTTAGTTATAAACTGGAGCTCATGTTAAGAAACTGGATGTTTTGGACCAGACTGGCACACAACATAAATTGCATCCGTGATAATATGCACCTTCCCTTCGACTATTGCTTTAGTAAGGTAAATTCCCACATTAATAAATGGCTGAAAACTGGTAAAGCTGGTACAAAAAAATCTCCGTTAGTAAAGAAGAAACAAAACATTTAAAAAAATCTTCCTTCAGGATTCATTTGTCCTTCATTATTGTTCATCATTGTTCAAGCCAGCACAAAAATGCAGTATTTCTTTCTCTTTAGTATTGCATGAATGAATAAAGCTTAAACTATTCCCTGAAAAAGTTACATTGTAGCTAACCTAAGAAATATCTGGAAGACTTGAAAAAACAATTAAGGAATCAAATGGCTGTAACTGATCTAGATGGAAAATGCAATGATAAGAAGCAGCCGATGCATCGTCGCTTAGTCGTCTAATTAGAGACTGCTCCTATGAAATCTAATACTGCATTCAGTCAGTTCATCGTGTTGTACTGTACTGCTAGGTACGGTGGTTCTCTCTTTGATTCCTTTGTCATTGGGGACATTATGGTTCATAATAAGTTCACTGGCATCCATATTATGGATTTCCATCCTTTGGCAGGCCTGGCTTCCATCTCTCTTCAATTAGAGACCTCTTTTAAAAAGTTCAGCAGCAAAGGAAAAAGAGAAAAGGAAAAAGGAAAGGAAAGAACAGAAAGGAAAAGAGAGAAAAGGAAAAGGAAAAGAAAAACTGCATCTGAAAGACACAGAAGAAAAAGTTGAAAGCTGCTTCACAGTCTTGCTGCTAAATATCAGTGCAGTCATTTTTTCCTTAATTAAACACTAAGTTTCTTTGCCATTATTATCCTGTTTATTTTCCCTTTTCTTTTTTTTAACTTTTTTTTTTTTTTTTTTAAAACGTGCATGATGGGGAAGCCCATGATGCTTTAGTCAGACCTTGGCCTCCAGCATTTCCAAAAAAAGTTTGTGCATGGGGACTTTGCCTTCCAGTTTGATGTTGTAGAAATGCTGCACAGCCTTGGTGGAGGTTTGCCTCAGAAGTGGGAGAGTCATCAACATCTTGCCTGCACGACGCGGGTCTTCCATGTGCTGCCCGGCCTCATAATCCTGCAGAGCCTCGTGTAAGACGTCCTGAAGTTTCTGCACCGCCTCAACATCCTCTATGTGCATTGAGTCTGCAAAACAAAGGAGCAACAGGAGGTTTCAACTTGGTGTGCTGAAAGTCAGATAGATCTATGGCTGCACAGCACTTTCACTGGTTCTGTCCATCTTTCACAAAGAAGGAAGATAATTACCCGCTAATTTCTATATTGACCTTCAGGAAAGTATCTGGAACTGCTGTGGAACTACAAATGTATAATTAACTTTTGTGTAAGTAATCCTTCTCCTCATCCTCCTCCAACGAGTAAAACGGTCACTCTCACTGCTCCATAAACCATCTCTCTTACAGTTACTGCTTTGTAGAAAAGATAGCGCCCAAGGGCTGTATGAATTGAGGTCTGCATTTTATCTGGGAAGCAAGAATGACTGCTGCACTAAGGAAAAGCTCGCCTAAATTATGTGTAAAGCCCTAAGGCTGTGGAGTTGGAAGTCATGGTCGTTACACACTGCTCAGAGACACATCGCAAAAATAGGACCAGGACCACTGCACTGACATAGGGAAAAGTGGGTTTGATGTGACTTCCTGATAGGTTTAGCAAATTTTTTCTCCCTCGGGCACATTCAGACAGACAGGCAACACCTAGTACGTTCCTGCACAACTTTTGTTCTGTGACGCTAATATCTCCTACAAGGTGTAATCTCTCTGACCCACTCAGAGGATGGTTTGCCTTGTTATGCTTGGGGTTTTGCATTTTTGCTATATCACTCAAAGCAGCTACCTCACTCTGTACCTTTCCAGGTGAGATGTTTTGGTGGTGTAAGTATTGAGTGACAAGCCTAGAAGCAACACATACCAGGAACTAAACTAAGCTGCTACATGACCCGGAAAGATGAAAGCAATGCAAGTGTGAAATAAAAAGAAAGGATCTAACTAAAATAACTGTAAAACCCTTAACAGCATAGATACAGAAAGGGAAGATGTCCCTGAGAACATGCAGTTACTGGACCATGCTGAGATGGCTTCGGACGAGCAACCCTAATTCTCTGACTTTTATGCAGTCATAAATGCCAAAAAACCCCTGATGTGATCCAAAGCAAGGGGAATGCAAGTAAGGGAGAACAGCCATAGATGAAAGAGGCCACCAAGTTGCCTCTATCAACTACCAAAATTTGGATGGTCAACAGAATTACGGAGCTGATAAAACACCATATGAAAAAATAATTCCTGCAAGGGGGCACAAGTCCCACGGACAGGCTATGCTGTGCAAGCTTTGCTCAGGGTGAAACTGGGACATGACATTAATAGAGAACATCCCTGAAAACTCTGGTGAGTACAGTGGTGGTCTGCATCTTCATTTTCGGGTTTGGAATAAAGCACCTGTTCCCAGTCAGAATAATGATGGAGGAGGAGCTGGATGGTGAAGAACCCACTTCTATCATCATTTCCAAACCCTGTGTTAAGCAGTCTGACATCCTGGATTGGTATTTTGACAGAGCCTCGTGTTTTACGCTGTTGATAATAACATCGAATTTTGCACGTGCTTCAAAGATCTGAATTACATTCAGAGAATTAAGATGCATCTAAGATTCATTTCCTAAAAGCTGACGTGCAACTATTTCCTCAGATAATTAGGCCAGATAGTAAATACCTCTCACTTTTCAAACATAAACATGTAAACTAAACCACAAACCAGTAAGTAACAGGTTAACAAAAACGTTCCAGCTTCTATTGTCAAAACAAATGTGCAAATTGAAAAGGAAAAAAAAAAGTTACAGCTCCTGCTCTAAAACAGACACTTAATTATATACAAGTTTGGATCATTTAGCACGTTTTATTGATTCTGATGACAGTTTATCTGTTAATTACACATAATGGAGTCCTATGGGAATTTTACATGTTTAATAATTCCAAGTCTTAGCGAATACATGCTCTAAGAAGCGTGCAGTTAAGACATACGCTGCAGGGATGTGAGACTACACATCAAGGTGCACTGTGCTGAAAGCAGAGAAATGCAAAATCTCTCTTAGGGAAAAAGAAGGCTACAATATTTTTAAAAAGATGACAGGGAAATAGTTCTATTTAACATGAGACCATTCCCCACATCCATACATTTTTGACAGATTTCTAATTTTTTTCTAATTCTAGTAAGTAATTCCGTGTCAATAAAAGAAAATCCCTGAATTCTGCGTCCTACAAACAGATGTAAATGATACAGAAATGCTAACACACACACACACAATCCTAACTGATGTCTTAGCATAGGGTCCAGCCACTGGCCTCTATCTGAAATGCAAACTCCAAACAAATTGTCATCTTTACTCCCTTACCAAGTCCTTGGATATTCACTGTTGTGCTACAGAACACATGATGTGCTACTCCAAACAGTTTTTCCATAAAACACGTGCAGCTTGTGCAGAAATTGCACATCTTTTCCTCCTCTCCCAGACACACAGTGCCAGGGTCAGATTTGCTAGCATACCAAATAGGAGCATTTTATCAGCAGCAAATGCTTGGTGAGTCGAAGACTGACTGTTCCTGGGATTTTTTTTTTACACCATACTGCAAAAAAAAAAAAAAAAAAAAAAAGCTGTGTCTTTCTGAAGAAACTGACTATAAATGTTTAGTTTTTAACCCTATACAAAACTGGTCAGATTCTTCCCAGAACCAGACTCAGATTCTTCCCTGAACTGCCACCATGTTTGAGTTTGAAAACTGGTGGAGTCCAGACTAATACAAGGGAACTAGATGATCTTTAAAGTCCCTTCCAACCCATACCATTGCATAATTCTATGATTTCTTGCACAGAGATGAAAATTCCAAAAGATCTTTAGCTCTGCAGTTTGGATAGCAATTTTTCTTGCAGCATTAGGCATAGCTATACTTTATATATTTCTCACACAGAAACAAAGTGAGGAGGGAAAAGAGGAAGAGAATACCCCCAGAAAATGCAAGAATTGAAAGTGAATCAAAACCTGCCCTCTGATACAACTGCTACACCCCATGCTCTCAAACTCTACCACTGGGTGGACAGTATCTTAAAACAAGGGATTTTATCCTCTCCTTGCTGGTGTGACTGGGTAACAGTCCTTCAGTAAACAGAGCAATTGCTTACATGGAAAAGTAATAGCAGTAAAGCATTTAATGTATTTGTTACTGTCTTTGAAATCAATATAGCAGCTGGGAAGAACATGACCAGCCAGCTCTCCACCAGCATTAACACAAGTACCCTGCTGCCAAGCAGTGGTTCCTGGAGCAGTTTAGGAAGCTCTGCCTTGGGAAACAGATTTTGTCCCAGGAAATGGGGTAAAAAAATAGCAGAAAGAGGGCAGCACTTCCAAAGAGTGATTAAGACTTCAAACTGTTCTTTTAAAGTGGCGATTTAGCCTGAAAGATTTAAAAATGATTTAATGAAATTACTGTGATAATTTAACTTCCCATTTACAGAAAAGACACAAACCCATTTCGGCGTTACCCATTCTAGGGTCTGGTAATGTTTAAATGCAAACTCACTAAATCTCTGCTATTTAATTAGACCATGATTCAGCTCACAGATTGCTCAGGAAAATATTAATCTCTACAAAGATCCTTCTTCAAGTTTTAGCCTTGCAGTATGGAACTTCTACTTTATTCCTGATATTAAACGAATGTAGATCTTAATCCCTCAGGCATAAGCCTTTGAAAATAAGGAAAATGGTTGAAAATGCTCAACTAGCCAAGGGGAAAAGAGAAGGAAAAAAAAAAAATAAAAGAGAAATCTTCTCAGTAACTACAGACTGGCAGATGTAGAAGAGAATTCAGAGCACATTAACTTATTGCTGATAAACTCAATCCTCACTATTAAGAGAGGGCGATGTCAACAAGAACCAGTATAATTTAAGGAAAAACAGAGTCTGTGTGACAATCGAGAAATAAGCAAATACTTCCACAGTCAGTATGAAACTGAATTATAACTTAAGTATAATGTACATTTGAAAACCAGTGCCTATATATAAACAATGAAATTAAATAGGATAATTTGAAAGTGTTGTCATTTAAAAACAAGCAAGATTTGATTGTAAAAGTCCTGAAAAAAAAAAAAAAAAAAGGATCCCAGGCTGGTGAAACTGAAGAGCTCAATGGACAGAAAAGACTTTTTGATATGATGCTCTGCTGAGAACACGGTATTTCCGTCTAGCAGGGGAAAAGAAGGTCGCAACATCAACAGACAAGGGAAGAGCAACTGACTTGATTTACCTGGACCTGAGCACAGCCTTTGACACTGTCCCACATGACATCCTGGTCTCCAAGCTGATAAAATATGGGTTTGATGGATGGACAATTCAGTGGATGAAGAACTGACTTGAAAGCTGCACCCAAAGAGTGGCTTCTCAATGGGTCTATGTCCAAGTGGAGGCCATTGACAAGTGGAGTCCCTCAGGGATCAGTACTGGGACCAGTCTTGTTTAACATCTTTGTCAGCAACATGGGACAGTGGCATTCAGTGTGCCCTCAACAAGTCTGCTGATGACACACTGGAGGGAAGGGATGCCATCCAGAAGGACCTTGACAGGCTGGAGAGGTAGGCCCATGCCAACCTCATGAAGTTCAACAAGGCCAAATGGAAGGTCCTCCATCTGCGTCAGAGCAAGCGCAAGCACCAGTATAGGCTGGGC
>JANIJG010013336.1:139909-156235 GCA_024611175.1 Megaceryle torquata | reverse complement strand
CAAGAAAGATATGGACATGCTGGAACATGTCCAGAGAAGGGCCATGAGGATGATCAGAGGGCTGGAGCACCTCTCCTATGAAGACAGACAGAGAGAGTTGGGGTTGTTCAGTCTGGAGAAAAGAAGGCTCTGGGGAGACCTTATTGTGGCTTTCCAGTATCTTAAGGGGGCCTACAAGAAAGCTGGGAAGGGACTTTGTAGGATATTGGGCAGTGGTAGGACTAGAGGGAATGGATTAAAACTAGAGATGGGTCAATTCATATTGGACGTTAGGAAGAAGTTCTTCACCATGAGGGTGGTGAGACTGGAACAGGTTGCCCAGAGAGGTGGTGGAAGAAGTTGCATCACTGGAAGTTTTTAAGGCCAGAATGGATGGGTCTCTGAGCGACCTGATCTAGTGGGAGATGTCCCTGCCCATGGCAGGGGGGTTGGAACTAGATGATCTTTAAGGTCCCTTCCAACCCTGACCATTTTATGATTCTGTAATATTTCCTCAAAGCAGAACAAACTGCATACTATGCAATTTGTATACCTACTCAATAAGACCAGGAAAACTCTGGAAAAGAGAAATTTGAATGATAAAGCTGGGGAGTAAGATACGAACTAAAAGAAAATGTTGAATGAATACTGCAAAACCCTTTCTATCCACTACAAGACAGAAATAATTGCCATAATTACTGCTCACAGACACCAGTTTAACGCTGTGGAAAACAGGGTGAGTAACAGTGAAGACAAGCAGTTGCACTGGTGGCACAATGGTTCACAGCATTGTCTTCCTACTCTGAAAATCCCCCTGTCAGCACAGAGCTGGCCCTTGGGAGATGCAGCACTCCCCTTGCAGTCCTGCCCCAACAGTAAGGAACCCAGGTCTCCGCCCTGACAGCCACTCATCTGGCCTCACTTCTTGCCTTTCCTGAGTCTCAGGCTGCTAACACGTAAATATCTACCTGTTTCATAACTAAGGAATTATCAAAGTTAGTAAGTTACTAAACTAACTACCAGAAAAAAACCCCACAACCTAAAACAAAACAAAGAAACCAAAAAAACCCCAAACATTAACTAACTCTCCTAGCAGAGTTACTTATTTTCTCTAATAACTGTAGATGCTATCTACTTGATTACATGGAAATGGAAACTGAGGAAGAAACTGTTTTCAAGCAACACAAAAACTCTGGCTATACTACAACATCCTTTTCTAAAAAAATTTTTCTATGTTGCTCCAGTACACAAAGTTACATGAAAGAGTTAACTATCAGATCTTGCTATTTATATTTGGGAAAATAAACATTGGTAACACACCAGTAACACACTGGTGTATATATATATTTAATATATTCACAATAGATAAGTTTTAATCATTAATTATAATACTAACAAGATGAAAAAATAAAATCAAATGAAAAAGCTGGCATTATTAGAAAGTATGTTGTGATATAAGATAAGCCACAGCCAATACTGAGAATAAAGACCTGTGAAATAAGTGATTTATAGGGTTAATTTTTATTTTGATAATGTTATTTAATGGTGATAGCCTATTGTTTTGATGTCTGGAAAGCTAAGAACAAACTAATTTTTTTACCAGGGTAACTTTAATGGCATCAATGTTGATCTGTGCATCATTCTGTTAAAATGCCCGCTACTTCTTGGTTCTCACTCCTTCAGCACTGAAAGGATGTTGGATGTTTGGTTTGTTTTTTGTTTGGCTGGGGTTTTTTCTTTCTTTCCTTTTTTTTTTTTTCTCGTTTGTTTGGGTTTTGTTTGTTTGTTTTTGTTGTTTTTTTTGTGGTTTTGTTTGTTTGTTTGGTTTGTTTTGTTTTTTAAGGAGAGTTAATCAGAAAGCAGAAATTGCGATGATAAGCAGAGGTCCTCTTCTCTTTCTGGTGATATAGGCTAGACAGCTAGTATTAGTGTTTAATAATAAATTTTCAACAGTACATAGGGTTATACTTTTAAGTGCCTAGCATTCACATTTGGGTCAGCTTTTTCAAGATGCCAGCAGCCTATTAAGCAGATACACACAGATCAGATTTATCAAATGTACTAATGTATTTTGACACTCTACAGTTCCTTATGTTAGGTCTTAGATGGGAACTGAGCTTCTTTTTAAAATCTGTTTTCAGTTGTGACTCCTAAGCTCTTCTGCAACATTTTGGCCTGAAGGCACAATTCAGTCCTTACTAATTAGACAATTTCAGAAAACTGCTCACCTGCAACTCCCTGTTTAGTATCACCTGATCGATACATGAAAGCATTTGCTAATACAAAAGAGACAAGCAGGTCATCGTTTCTGTGTTGCAAGCGTTCACGTGTGCGCACACTTGTGTACACTTCAAACATATTTTGCAAATATTTCACCTTCCCTTACACACGATGAAGTAATTGGTACATGCATGTTTTGGAAACCATTCAAAGTTGATTTTCTGCGTGGGTAAACAAAGTGCACATTGCCGCCAGCTTGCTTCATTTGGGCCGTGTGAGGTGGAATGCAGAGCAGTTGCATCCTGCAGCTTCAAGATACCTACTTGTTTTTGTGTAGAGAAGAGAAGAGGGAAAGAACTCACGATACTGACAGGACAAAGGCAATGTCATGGTGGGAGGGACTTCTCTGGAGCTCAGGCATAAAGGCTGTATTAATTACTATCTAATCAAAGCAGATGTTTAAAAAATAACCCGATGAATTCCCTATTAAACACTACATATTAAGTGTAACTGTTGAAATCATGCCTGTATAGAATTTAACATACAAAGGACTGAAATGCCTATATGTTTCTATATGTATTCTAATGTCTATACATTTTGGAATTGTGCTCTTACATATGTATTTAAACTTTTCAGATGCTATGCGCACTCTGTTTGGAATCAGTGACAATCTACAAGGTTGCTACATCTTGCACTGCTGGAAATCTATAGAAGCGGCATGGCACTGGCCAACCCTGCAATGGGAACATTTGATAACAGCTGTCAGAAAATCTCCCTGAAAAATGGCTCCTCCTCCCCACCTTTTGGAAACCAAATGGCAGGATTATCTCAGACTGAGTGCTGGACAAGCAGACTCTCGTAGGCCTTAAGTGAAGTTAGCAGTTGGGGTGTTTTAATGCTCAGCATCCTGAGATGTGTTGGCCAAAACAAAGCTTGTGGTATTTATTCAAACAAAATACAATCAATACAAAGACAATCTACAATTTCTTTTTCCTGCTTCTATACACCAGCAGGGAAAGTACTATGACACTGTATCATAAATCACTACCACAGATACAGAGCTATAAAACCATCTTTGTCTACTGTTTACAGTAGAGTCAACCTGGGAATCTTTCTAGATAGTGCGGATATGGCAAAAATGTCTGAAACACCTGAGATTTCTTACTCTGCTTCATCCGTTCTCTCTATAGCTATAAAAACTCTAATATATTTTAAACCAGAAAAATAAATAGTGGATGTTTTGGAAAAAGGCAGATGTAGCAACAAAATAAATGTGAATAAATTAAAATGTGGTTTTATAATGGCATTTAAGTTCTTGTTTGTTTGGTTGGTTGTTTGGTTTGGTTGGGGTTTTTTTGATATAGCTGCATTTACATTAGCAAGTTCATAGTTATGTGAAAATCAGCTATTCTTGGGTTTGTCTATTAAAAAAAAGATAAAAACTTTAATTTTACTTTAATTTTAGCTGCATTTGTAAATTAAAACATTAGGGGTCTGATATGGGCTGTAATTTTGCGGGTGCTATTTTATGCCCACAGGTTAGGGTAGCTACAGCTGATAAAAGTTTCTATCTGCTGCATGTACAACCTGAAGCTGAAATGTTGACTGTCACCAGTCAAAACATTCTGTTGAAATGGAAGTTGAATGCCTGGGCTGCTTTTTAACTCCTCTTTGCAATAGTTTCATTTTAAACCAGCAATTTTATTTTTTCTGAGATGAAGGAAGGAAATGTTTTCACTTAAATGTGCCCTGAAATTTAGTATGCTGAACTGTATTTATCTCTGACATTATCTTGGTTGTAATTCCCAGCGAAGTTAATGAAGCTACAGATGATTTTGATACACTCTATGCACAATGTATGACTAAACTTTTTTGGCAGCACTATCCTTTATTATTATTAAACCACTGCATGTTTTTGGTTTTGGGGTTTTTTTTAATAAAAGGTGTGGACATTATTGAACATCATATCCCTATATGCTAGCTCCTTATCCTTTTTTATCAAGTAAACTAGAGAAATACTTCTAATTCAGTCTCTGAATTACAGAATCAAAATAAATACAACAGCCCTCTCAATTTAGGCTCCCAATTCCAGATAACTTTCTTGCTCTGTTCATTCAGTATGATCAATTTTGAGAAAAATTTTTCTTGTAGTTGCAAAGCATCCTCAAGTGTCTATTTACAATCATCAAAAATCATAAATAAATCTTCCATTAAAAATAATTGGTTTTTGAGAGGCATTTTTACACTGGAAGTAAGATAATATTCTAAAAGTAAGGGGAGAGTTATTGAGGTGGAGAATATTTTACAAAGAAACTAATAAGCATTTTGGCTTTGCATGTTTTTGAATTATATTTCCAATTAAAAATGCAGAATGCTAAATCACATTACAAAGACAAATAGGAAAGTACAACTTCATTGTTGAAAACAATTTCCCTCCTATCAATCTGAGGATTCATGCATCAATATTGTAGATGAACTGTTAATTACAAAATCAATTAAAAAATTATTTCTAAAAACAGTCACGCGTCCTGGCTCTCAGGGGGGCAATTTGGGCAGAAGGTCTCATCTCACTAGGACCGCGCCAAATCACAAGTCGTCATCCACAAGTAAGCAAAAGCAATCTGGTTTTTCATTTTTCAGCGCGGCTGAGCCCAGCCTGAGATTGATCGTCACATATGGCCCCAGAAAACAAACTGTCAATACCTTGAATGCTGCAGAATTTGAACAAATAGCCGTCCGCCCATTCAAGCCACTCATTGCATCCCATTTAACAGATTTTATTGACAGTTTCCTTCTTGTAATTAAAGGGAAAACTACTGGCCAGCAACCAAGATAAAGTTCAAAGATAGGGTCAAAACAAAAGCAGATGGAGGGGCACGGTGTGACTGTCAATGGAACATAGCATCAGAGCATGTTATTGACACACAGGTATCTAATGATCAGCACGTCATTAAAGAGGGATCTATCGTGAACTTTATGCAAATGCTAAAAGGGACTTAAGACCACAATAAAGCATTAAGGAGACACAAAAGGAAAAACAACAAAGCACAAACGATTTTTACTTATCTGACAGTATTCACTGCTTCAGCACTTTTAAATTCAAATGCAGAAAAAAAACCCCTCTTTCTGAGATGTTTAACCCTTGCTGCACGGGTAATAATTTTTTTGCAGAAGTCTCATAAACACAGAGAATTGCTAAGGCAAGGTGTGGTCCTTGTGAGATTAAATACGAATTCCCTCCCTCCTCCCACATCCTGAATTTGCCCTGTCGAATAAATCAGTAGCTGCCTTTAAAGGGAACATATATAGCATATTCCCATGCATCCTTTCATTTTAATTGCAACGATTAGACTTGTCTGGATTATGGTATGGATTTAGGAGAACACCATCTGTATTCATTTGAAGGGCTCTTTTGACTGTAAAATATTCTTCAAATCATACAGAGCAGCATTCTCCACACCTTTAGGAACATAATCCCCAATTACTTAGAACCACAAAGTTCTTGGTTTAAACTCCTTTCTTTGTGTTCTTTTAGACTAAGGGCTGATTAGCAACTTCTTATTCTAAAACCATGTTTAAAACAAGCATGCAAAAAGTATTATGGGGAAAAAAAAAACAAAACCAAAAGTAACATATTAAAAATGTAGCAACTGTCATGCCACTCTGCCAACCTGAATTAGCGAGTGCTATAGCTTTGAGGGTGACAAACTCTTCTTTCTCCAGCTTCATGCTCTTGTATTTCTTTACCAGCTGCAGTATGGCATTGTTAAGGTCAAGAAGGCCTGCCAATTTGGATTGGTCTTCATCCATAATATAATCTTCAGCATACACAAGCTCATCCTCAAAAGAAAGTGACCGGTATACAACACCAAGAATCAAAATCTCCATCCAAGCACTTTGCAGAAGGCTCATCTGGTCAGCTAGAGACAAAGTGGAGAATCCTAAATAGGAAAAAAAATACAGGAAAAATATTAAACACGTTTGGATTTGTCAGAAATCTGCTCCTCTTTCTGATTTATTTTTATGTACATTGTGATGGACATACTCCATTATACTCCCTTCTGGTTTTATGCCTCTCCTCCCCATTCTACATCAGGAATGTACATCAATATACAGGAATGTACATCAATATAAAATCAAATGTTTCCTAATCAATACACAAAGTTATAAACAAGCTGAAATTTGAAGGCTCCTTCTGTAAGAATCATACTAATTCAAGGACTGTTGCAGTGACAGTCTATGATTTGTATGATTTCTTGTGTTCTGAAATACTCATGCTTAGTTGTAGACCTGATTCTGTGAAATAGGGATCTGATGACTTCATCATTACCATAATCTATGAAGGATAATTTGGGAGAGGAAAAAAAAAAAAAAAAGAGTTAAGGTGATTATCACAAAGAGGAAGATTCTCTGTGAACTTTAACCTCAGGGGAAAGAGTAACACCTACCATTCTCAGAAAAGATGCTAATTATTTCTGTAATGGCTCCCATCTCTACTACACTTGTTGAAATAACAAATAACAGGGTGGCATAATAAAGTGCCAACTGAATTGCAGCCACACCATCCTTTTTCTGAGGGGAATAAAAAAATTAAGAAATGCCTCTTAATGAATTTAACTTATGCTTTTTAAAATTTTTTTTTTCTGTCTTTCCTAATAGGATCACTAAGGGCAAACATTTTTACTGTCTTACCTTTTCAGACTCTTGTTTACAGTACCTGTTAATTTATTATATTAAACTGCTAGTAGCCCAATCACATTAGAAGCTACAAAACAATACAGGAGAGGAAGTGATTTTCCTGGCCTGTTGGTGAAATGCAGTAGTTTGCCAGTTGGCACCATCAACCACAAGTACTTAATAAAATCATCAAAGGGGATTAGTCAAGCTTTTCTTAAAGGGTCTTAAGACATGTCTGAGGCTTTCATTTAGTTGTTTATGGAGCTGCTTACATGTCCTTTGACAGGGTTCCCGCTGTAAGAACATTCTTTTTGGCGTTCAATTACGCTTAAATGCATTTTTCTGTTTTGAAAGTCGAGAGTTACAGTCAAGCAGGAATATATCATAAACTAGCAAATCTGCAAGGCATCTACTCCAAACAAGATTTTCTCTATAAGCACTAAGCAGCAAAACTAATACAATAAAAAAGAAAACCCCACATCCAAACCACGAGGCATCCATAAAAAATGAAATATAAAACTGGCTGCACGCTTTCTCTCCCATTTTTCTGCCCTTCCTTATTTGTTTTCATTTTTTTCTTACTGTCTTTTGAGTCTTGTGATAGAACTGTAGCTCTCTGCTTTAAAAAAAAAAAAAAACAAACCAACAACAAAAATTGAGCCAACAACAATAGGAGACCCTTGAAGAGGCAACAATGGAAAATAACACATCTGTGATTAAAATAAATAAGAGGGGAATGGAGAAGAAATAATCATTTGAAAGGTTATAGGAAGGAATTCATGATTTCAATTAGCTTCAACATTTCTGTTCCTTCCCCATCTTTCAAGAACCAGTTTTCCTGCAGTAGCAGATGGACAGAGAATGTAGCCTGCAGCACCGTCCTGTGACAGCCCCATTCTCCCTCCCAGACACTGCTGTTAGTAAATAGATTTACACATTCTCCAATCTCCACACATCTTTCTGCCGAATAATTAAAAGCAGGATGATTAGTTTATTGAGTGGAAGGAGGAACTTTTTTATTGAGGTCCATCCACGATTTTATCAGGGCCAGCACTTTTACGGTTGTCATGAGGGTGCAGGCATCCAATTTTTCTTATCTGCCTGATTAATACAAACGCTGTTTCAGGACGCATTAATTAACAGATACAAATCTACGTTCTCATGGAAGGATCAATACAGAGAAGAAAAGAGGCATCAATGTGAATTTAGTGCTGATGATGGAGAAGGCACTCTATTGACATTTACGTGCATAGAAACTTTAAAGTTGCAGTGGAGCCCTTTTGTCCCTGTGATTTACAAATTAACAATTTTTCAGGTATAACAATGTTTCACACACTTCTGAGGAGTTTAATTAAGCAAAAAGCAATAACATCAGTTTTGATTAGAAAAAGTTTAACCTGCAATTTCTCTCTATTCTTTTTTTTCTGAAAACTCCCAACTTCCTCCTTCTTTTTACTTACCTATTTTAGTACAGGTGTGTTGGTTTGGGTTTTTTTAATAAATAATACTATGTTTCAATAACATTTGTTGTGTGCCACAAAGGAAATTTCATATGCCCTAGGAGGGGGAAAAATGGGATACTGCCTATAATTTATTGTACTGCACTCTTGAAAAATGTGCAGTCTGGTGCAGTAAGTATACTAATTGGTTTTATATGACACATTATAAAAAAGAAGAAATTTTTTACATTATAGAAAAGATGGCAAATATAAAGCACACTGTTCTGCTCTCCAATAATAAATCACATATACGTGATTATTTTCTTCCCGATTGAAGTAACTTTTCCTTGAAAGCCTGCTCAGTGAATACATGTTTTAACTTTTAAAGGCATCCCTCATGGGGATGTAAAGCTGTATCAACTTGTAATGAATCTGGTTTTGTTTTGGTTTTTCAGAAAATGTAAAAGCATCCAGCATGTCTCTTGTATCACACCAATGCCCTTTTAATAGCTGTTCAGAAAGTCACAGTTAAAAGAACAGTTTACCCAGGCATATGTATTTACATACAGAGATTTGTTTTTTAATGGTTTAGACGAGGTTCTACTTATTTCATGCCAGACTGTGCTCTGATTCTCTGAGCTTTTGTTACATGAATCTCATAGCTGAGGCACGTTCTGTGACAAGTGGATGTGTTCTATTTTAAAGTGCAACTATTTTTTTAAAAAGTCTCAAAATTGGACGAAATATATTCCCAGCTTTCGGGACTGGTGTTAGCCTCCCCAGTTACAACTGCAAGCTCTTTTAAAACCACCCTGAGGTGCTGCATGATGGTGTGGTTTTGAACTTTGTTATGCATTCTGTGGGTCCTTAATCCTTAAGAGTCCTGCAGGTCAGTGTTTTAAATGTAGAACTGCATAATGGCTTTTTAAAATACAACGCTGTGTACCTTTCCCTCCCTTAGCATGTACCATATTGGTGACAACTTTGATCTCTCTCCATCTCCCTTCCCAAGTCAATGCCATTTAATGTATCTCAGGCATTTGCTAGCAGAATGACTCTGTACCTTGACCTGCAGTTAAATAGCATGTTTCTCTGCAATACAGCACACTCCAAATAAACCAGATGACAGTTTGCAATAACGTCTTTTGGAACGATTGAAAGGCTTCTCAAGAGTCAGGTACCCCTGAGGTAAGAAGCTTGAAGGAAGCATGTTTTGTGCCAACCCTCCTGCCATCTTCTACTAGACGCTCGTGTGCTTGACAATGATGCCATGGGCACTTGTCAAGATTTTTTTCTTCTCTTTTTGCCTAGCAAACTGATGCACTTTGCAGTCAACTTACAAAAAAGGCTAAGCATTTGAAAGTGTGAAGGGCAAAAAATATCTGACGGCTAGTCTTCAAAAATACACTTTCATTTCAGAAAGCATAAATGTTTATTTCCTGAGCTGAGTGTTGACAGAAATAGGCTGCAGCGCAGGCATATGAATTTAACCCCTGGTAGGCATTCTTTTCAATGCGGTTTTTATGTGGCTGAATGCAAGCATTGTAAATCTACAGGGTGTCTCGTAATATCAGTTTAACAATAGCATTGATTTGCTGGTTACAGATTTTCTTCCTTTTTTTTGTTCCTTTCCCCTCCTTTCAGGGACTGTAGTGTTTCTTTAGCTAAAAATAGATACTTTTCTACAAACAGCGTATCACACTCAAATTGTAATTATGCTGTAATGACTCACTGAGATCACTGAGTGTGAATTGAGAAAAGGTTGATTGAGCAACTGAACATATGCTTGTTTGGTTTTTTTGTTGTTGTTTTTTGTTTGTTTGGGTTGTTTTTTTTCCCCCTTTCACATACCAGTAAACCTAAAGATCAAAGGAAGCAGAAATAAATAGGTAAAAAGGCCTTAGCATTTTTATAATAGGAACAACCAGTGGCAAGCTGACCACAGTCTGCAGCACTCAGCACTCCCAGCCAGCTCCACAGTTCACAGTCTCTTAGATGGACAGGGCTGTTTAAACCACAGATCTTTTCACATATCAGCACATGCACTACTTGCTCTCTATTTCACATTGCACAGAGCTCCATGCTGTGTATCTTTTATATTCCTGAAGACTCTTTCCTCTACTTCATTAAGATGGACTTCATGGACACTAAGTCACTAGGGGCTAGAGTGAAGCAGCTGCAGATGGTCCAGTGCCAAAGTAAGATCTGTGCCTTGCACGCGGCATTCTGAGACCTACTGGAGAAAAAAACCCACAGTGGCTGGACTTATCCCCATCATTATTTTCAGCCTTAAACATCTGATGTGATGCCTAAATCAAGCTACTCAGACTCGAATCCTAGTTTATTTTGCTTTGCAGGGAATGAACTTCCCTTTCTTTCTTGTTATGTGTCTAGAAATCTGAATATTTGATTAAACCAGGTATTTCTGGCAAATCTAGAAGGTGCTTGGTTCTTCTGATCATCATCTCCCATTTATTTTTCTTTTTTTTTTTTTTTTTTTTTTTTTTTGGTGATTGTTAGTTTTGCGAGTAAAATACTCCTCTTGCTTGCCCTGGTTTGTACTTTGAATATCTTAATTTACATTTTGCATAATCAAAGCTGTGCTTGAAAATGACATGTTCACTAGTGTGTTGCAGATTCAATATATTTACACAGTTGAAATATCAGAGTTGGATTTTTAAATTATTTACACTTAATTTTGATAGATTAACTTCCTTCTAAATGTTTTATGGGTACTGATGTTGCCAGCACAATTTCCTTATTTCAAAAATGATGTATAGTCACCACTGCCAAAAGAACAAACACCATAAGCAATGTTTAAAAGGCCTTTTCTTTCAGCCCAGATTACTTTATTTAGACAGTATGTGGGCTTGTGATCAAATGACAGAGTGTGGGCCAAAGGCTTATCCTGGCTGCACAGAAGAGAATATGAAGAAACTCCATTTTGAGATCAGACCCAAGTCCAGTTCGCTCTTGGATGTACAGCTGTCACTCTGCTCTCCTCTCCCTCCTTGGCATGCACTCAGAGCTTGCCTGGATCCACTCTACAACTTCAGCTGGCTTCCAGGGATGTAAACAAAGACCAGGGAAATTTCAGCAGGAAAATTTCTGCTAGAGCTAAGGAATGTTTTGTAGACATGACCACAGTATTTGCTGAAGGAAACCTTCATAACCTGACTTGCCAAAATGCAGTAAAAAAAAAATTTAAAAATGCAAAGAAGAGGATGGCATGATTCACTTTTGTTTTAGGGCACACCTAGAGCTGAATCTCCCCAGTAGATGTGAATTAAGAGATACTTTTTATTATGTCAATCCAAGAAAAAATAAGATATAATTGCATTTCAAAATACTCCGTAGTCTAAAAATATGTATCTGGACCCATAAACATTTCAGGTGTTATGAAAACCATTAAACAGAAGGAGAGTGCTATCACTAATCACCAAACGTATTTTACAGATTATGGATGAAATTTGATGAAAGCTGAAATAGAAGCAGATACAATTCATTGTGCCACTCTCTTTTTTTTTTTTCTTCCTTTCTCTTTTGTGGTTTTTTTTTTTCGTATCCATTTGCTCATTGAGCCGCTGGTCAAAAGGCTAATAACCTCATGCGATGCCACAGCAAGCTAAAATTTAAGTATGACTGGATTTTCACTTGAAAGGTGTCAGCTCATGAAAAAAACCAAACTTGAAAATCACAAATCAAGTCCCAAAGCACAAACTACAAGTGACCAGAAATGCAGCCAAAGGCTCAACTTAACACTATTTGCTGGATTCAGCTGCCAAGCTATTTAGAACCTATGTGCAACAATTAAAGAAACTGCTTAGAAATTATTTCATCCAACAACTTCCACACAGCAAAACCAGAGCCTTTGCCGAGAGCTGCTCTGCTGTATAGAATCTCCCTCTGCCCCTAAAGCAGAGCAGTGCAGAAGCAGCACCAGGGCTCTGTTGTGAGCAGCGCTCTCCACACCGTGAGTTGTGAGTGCCATCTGTTAGCTGCACGGCCGTGGGAGAAGGAAGATCAGATTGCATGCACAGGGGTGCCCAGGAATTCCTAGGACTCCAGTACCAGAAGCAAAAATGCTTTCGGAGAGCACTGGGGTGTCTTTGGCCAAGCCTGTGCACTTTCTCAGGTTTTATTTAAGTGTGCTTCTGTTCCTGTCTCGTGCTGTCCACGTTCTTACAAAATATACATTTTTAAAATATTTTATAACACAAAAAATGCCCATGATAAGCACTTTTTCACTAACACCTACCGGTAAGACAGGAAATGCCACACAGAGCACTAAGAAACCCGGGGCTTTTATCACAACGCTACTTTCATCTCACTGAAACAACAGCAGAGAGATGGCACGGCAATAAAAATGCATTCACACTGCATGTCCCTCTCAATCCATGATGAACAATGGATTCTCACTAAGCAAATATTCGCATGTCAGAAGTATTTGCAACACTGGATTCATTCAGCAGGACTAAGTAAGTGAAGTTCACAGCAATTTAAAACCAGCAAATTAGACATCTACAAACAGTGAAGATGCTGCTTGTCTAGTGTGACCTTTCACGCAAGCTATACAAAAAGGTGTTAATGTAATTTAAATACCAGTTAGAAATATTTCTGGTTTGTCTTTTACCCTGCAAAACCTCACATGATAAAACAAAACGGAAGCAATTTAAGCTTGTCATTTCTTCCCAGGCTAAGGTGCATATAGTGAGATGTAACTCACTATAGATCAAATTGATTTCAGTACTTAAATCAGTGAAACCCCTCTCTAACCATCCAAATTTTTCTAGGCAGCTACATTTAATTTTTTTTTTTTATTTTCCTAGTCACAGCAAAAGTTCTTGTGAGCTGCTTCTTTAGCAATAGTAATGGAAAGGAGCTGGAAAACATGACTGATTAAGGCTGTCTCTCTGACTTCACATAACAATCTTCAGTTGCTAATACTCTGAAGTAAAGCACTAAAGAAAAAAACTGCTTCAGGACAGATTTGGTAAGACATCCACATTTGGAGCACTTTATAATGTCATTTCTAGAAACATTTGTTTTGAAGTACTGTACTCTTTATTTCCGTTAATTTTCATTTCATACCCTATTATTTCAGTATTCACCAAGAAAAGGGAAAATCTAAGACAACAGATTTAAACAGTTTAATACTTGATTTTCCCTTTGGGCTAGTTTTACCACTGGAACTTCCACACTTTTAAAGAGCTTTACTCCAAACTCATACCAACCTTATATTAAAAAGAAGCCAGGCTAAACATTTTTTTTTTTTTATTTATGACTAGATGCTTTGAGAGCAGAGGATGACCTGATAAGTAGTAAACTGCTTTCTTTTTTTTTTCCTTTCCACCTTAGACAGTTGGCATTCCTTGGTGCCTCCTCTAGTGAGGTTTTGAATTCTAAGACATGGGCAATTAAAAAGTTTTAAAATTCACTAGCAGTCCAGTATGGCCCAGTGTAGCTCTAAGTCTCTTTAAGGTCAACAATATGAACTCACAGATTCCTGAGGGTGATCTTTCTAACACACTACATATATGTTCTGATCTGCTTATTTGAAGTTAACTCTTGCACTTCTTTAAACTGTAACCTTTGAACATGGCTTGTTTACACTGGGGAGGGGCGGGGGGGGATGTGTATCCTCTTATTGAAGACAGCAGAGGCAAATGACATGACAATGTGGGCTCCTAAAACCATCTTTGCGCCTAGACTTGAAAACTCTGCATCTGAGGTACAACATTTTATATGAAAACTGCTTTTAAAAATGTCTGGCATATTTTGAGGTATCACCTGTGTGCCCAGACATCTGGATGAGAGAAAATGGCACAGGATAGCATTTATGATCCTGATCATTTTCTTTCACTTAGTCTATATAAAAAAAGACCAAACATATTTTCAACATAAATATTGATTTCACATAAATTTTCCTTCAATCTGTTGTGGACATATGTATTTGAGTATGGGTATGCTAAAGACAGATTTGTGGGTGAAAGAAATAAAACCTACATTCTGTCATTAGTAAAGTGACTGTAGATGAAAACCAACAAGTATCATGAAAGGGGCTCAATCTCTCTCAAAGTCCAATACAGAAAATTATAAAACAGTTACAAAGAGTCACTCTTTTTTGTTTTGTTTGGGGTTTTTTTTTTTTTTTTGTTGTTTTTATTTGTTGTTTTGGTTGGGTTTTTTTGTTCTTTTCACTGAACTGAACAGCAACAAAAAAAAAAAAACCATGAGAGAGGAACCTAACTAACAACCACCAGCATTAGTTCAGGTACAAATCAGCCTCCCAACAACAGTGCACAAAGATTGGGAATTAAAGAAATTTAGAGTTCAAGTTTCTTCATCCTGGTGCACATTATGCTTCAAAACCAAGTTTGCTGGATTATAAAATTATCAGTTAGTTTGTTTTGTTTCCACAGAAATGAGGGGTTTCTTGTGCATTTAATATGCTCTGCCTTTTACTAATAACCTCTATGAGTCTGCTTTGAGAGCACTTTTCCTCAAAGAGTGCTGGGTCACTGCTGTTTGGCTTTTGCTCCCCCAGGGAAGCCACCGGTCACTTCCTCACTGAGAGCTGTGGCGATCCCTTCTCTCTCCATCTTTCTTTCCATCAGGCAAAGTCAGGTTTCCAGGACTTCCCCAATCATGTTAATAATATGAATCCAATACTGGAATGTATTAGCATATGGAGACAACCATGCTTACTATCCAATCAAGATATTTATGCTAACCCTGTATGTGCTGAGCTAGCTAAAGTCTCTTTCTGTAAGCCAAATCAAAAACTCCAAGTTGCAACGTTTTGGGTAAATAGACCTTTAGCCCTCTGGCAGGAAAACAGCAGCTCAGAACACTGTTGTACATATTTTCCTTCTTCCCAATTTTTAAAACTTTTCTACTGGTTAGTTGATTTTCTTAATGTGCTGCAGATGCCAGAAAATCCAAATGATGTTTACAGTCTCCCTGGTTTGGGGGAAGAGAGTCACATGCATTCTCCTACATGAATGTGAAATTTCTAGTTTACCTTGCTGAGTATATATGTACCATTAAGATCATCTCTGGAGGCTGTGTCTTAAGTCTACAACAGTCCACACAGAGGAAAAAAAAAAAAAAAAGAGAGAGAAAAAAGAAAGGGGAAAAAAAAAAAAAAGGAAGCTGCCTGATTCTAATACACCTAATTAGCCATCGGCAGACTCTTAATTGCATACATTAGGATGATTCCATAGTGGAGATTAATTCTAAATATACCCAAGCAGCTGGTTAAGATGCCATGGATTACAGTGTGGACTGTACTTTTCCACTTAATTAGATATCAAAATTAAGCAGCAACAAGCATTTTGACATAACGGGGATCAAGCCGCCGCTTGGCATCCCAGAGCTGCACTAAAGTGACCGCTAAACAGAGCCGCACAGATGGAGAGATATTAAATGCCGCACTGGAAAGTAATTTCAAATAATAAAATATCAATATTTACATTTTAATTACCCCTACTGAGAGCCGCTCTGTCATTTTCACTATTGCCGACGCAGCAAGGGGTAGTGGAATGACATTGCGGCTCTGACTGCAATGACTATTTTGTTTCCATTAAAGAATGACAAGTGTTTTAGAGGCAGTGACACCCAGTGTGTGAACAAGAATGACAGCAGATCAGAAAATTCCTATTAAGGGAATAAATGACTCAACAAGAGAATTTACTTCAAGCATCCGGCTCCTCCTCACAACACATAATCCTTTCTAAATTTTCTGCAGAAAGTTTATTATTAGAGGTGCCTCGGGGAAACCTTAGCTTCTCATAAAATATTTAGAATGAGAGGACCTCATATGATGACCACTCCACTTAAAAACAGTAATACTCAATGCTCGTCCTGTCTAAGAGGCACATCAAGAGTTTGTATGAAGACAAATAGTTGGGGGGGGGGGGGGGGAGGGCAAAAGGGAAAGGGGCGTTTCTTTTGGAAATGGTGTGGGGGGGCTGGGAGATGCACGGGTTTTTTTGCTCCACGTTTTTTA
>JANIJG010013336.1:85692-138687 GCA_024611175.1 Megaceryle torquata | reverse complement strand
AGTTGATTTTGTTTTTCATCTCCTTTTTCTCCACTTTTTTTTCCCCCTTCACCCCCCTCCCCCCCCCCCCCCCCCCTTTTTTTTTTTTTTTAAGTACCCAGGAAGTACTTCTTAAGCATCCCTAATGCTTTTAGGACAAGACACTTCCCCATTTCTCAGCCACTAGCACCTTTTAATTTCTGAAAGAGCCACGGTTGAAAATCTTAATTAATTGTTCCATACTGCTTCAGGATCATTATGCAATGTAATAAAGGCCGTGTAATTATGAAATTTTACAGCCATTACCAAGGCTGATGGCTCGTATTTCATCCTCAGCTGGACCCAATGGCTTTTAGCCACTCAGCTCCCCTTTGATGAACTACAGACAGATCTATCAGGCCCAAACAATATCCAGGCAAGGCGGCTATAATAGCTACCTACAGATGAAGCCATAGATAAAAATAAACTATAAATCTACACACAAATGCAGGCACATTGCCTCAGGATGACAGAGGGAAGAGGATGAGACACTTGGGAAAGCTGGCAGCTCACAGAAAGGCAACCTTCTCTCTCTGTCTTTCTTATTCAGTTTGGAATTTGTTTGGTTTCTTAAAGATGTAAAACCCTCTCATACTTGGCAACCCTTTTTCTGTGGCAGGCAAGGGGTGACTTTACCCATCTATTACATTTGACAAACGGCATTTATATGGACAAATCAACTCATCCTCCAACTGAAGTGTTCTCGTCAACAAGTTTGAAAATCATATTCTTAAATGTGAATTCAGGTCACTTGCTACCGAGACTGAAAAAAGCAAAACATCTCTAATTTCTAAATGCATTACCCTGAGCAGATGCGCAGAGGTGAAGTTAGATGATAGGCTTACACTGAAGGCAGCACCAGAGATGCAATTTCATGCAACATTGTCCTACATTATTTTATTTTCTGTTTGAAAATACTTCTCAAAATTCAGTGCAAGTTAAAGGAACAAGGCGATTATATATGATCTAGGTGCTTGTATCACGAGAACGTACTTTATGAAGGTGACCTCCATCAATGCCCTCTTTAATTTAAGACAGAATGCCTTCCAAGTATGTATTGTTAGTCCCCCAGAGCGAGACAAGGCTGACTAAATGATCTCTAGGTGAGAAAAAGAGATGGAGACCTGCAGCATCCTGACCAACTCTGAAAGAGTTCAGGGAAGAATGTGAAAACATTAGGTTGAAAACTGCATTTATTAGTACCCCTTCCAGTAGCCCAAGGTTAGTTGTGAAACTGTTGTCACACTCATGGTTGAGGCTAAGAACACCTCAGAAGACAAGAAAAGTTGAAAGGAAAATATCAACAATACTCTCTGATATCCACTATTAACAAGAGAATGGCTCAGCCCTTTCCAAAGAAAGCATGACAGATTTAGAGGACATTCAGAGAAAGTCAGGCAGAATAATGTACCTGGCAAAACTCTTATGAAAAGAGACTCAGAAAGCAGAAATTGTTTTTTTCAAGATAATGATTGAGAAGAAAATTCATTAAAAGTATATATAAATTAATGGTATAAAAAGCAGGTCTAAAGCTTTACTTCTCCTTTCATCATAGCACAGACCAAGTGCCATTACAGTGAAACACAGGAAATTCAAAATAGAAGGAAGGAGGGAAACTCCTCATTCACAGAGTAGCTGGACTGGGGTATTCCCTGCCAAAGGTGCCACTGAAGCCAAGAACTCAGAGATGGAGCTGATGCTTACAGCCAGAATACCTCCAGATATAATACTCCAAATCTAAATTAAAAAGGACAACGATGTTTTACTTCCTTATTTGCTCTAACCTCTAAGCATAGGGAATTGAAAACAGTTTTCCTGAGGCTTCTGCCTACTGTGGGGTCCACGTCTCTTCCTCCAAGGCTGAACACTGCTAAAGACAGTAGAGAATATGTTGATGAATTATAGCATTCAGTTCATAGTTTCCTAAAAACTGAAGCCTCAGATTTTGGCCTTTCTTTGAGGTGTTTGGAGCCTACCCCTACAATTAAGAGTTCAGAACAGAAGAGCTTAGAGATGTGTCTGAGGCAAAGAATTTCAAAATCACAGCAACTGAGCTCTCACTCTGGAGCTGCTAAAGGCAAAAACAATCGATACAGAAGAGCCATGGTGTTATCATATACATAAAAGCAGCACGGTACATGTATAAAGTGTGTGTTTGCATGTGCACACGTGCATTTGTACTAAGCAAACTCAGGGTATTCTATGCTTTTGTACTAAGCAAATGAGAATCACCTAATAGTTAAATTGTATTCTTTACTTATTAAAGAAGTGGGGTTTGGTTTTGGGGGGGTTGTTTGTTTGTTTGTTTTTAATATAAAAATGCCCCCTGTCTTGCTGAAGGACAAAATAATAATGTAATCACCCAGGTCAGACCAGAGAAGCATTACCTGAAACAGGGAATAGAATCACAAAGGGTCACTGGCCAACAAAAGTGCAACTGAAGACAGGCAAGGGAATGTCTGATTCAGGTTCTTGCAGCTTAATGCTGGGGATGCATGACATATGGTCTTTTAAGGACTAGTATCTCCTGTTAAGATGCTTTATTGAAACTGCACATATGATGAGTATTCATTCACTGTACACAGTGTGTGGAAGAATCATAAACATTCTTAATGGGAAAGAAACAAACCAACAAACCCAAATGAAAAGGTTTAAGGATGTACAATACCTTAGAACATCTAAAATACCAGACTATACAGGAACTACTAGACTCTGATTCCTGGGTAGCATTTTAAATTGCCTTCTCATGCTCTAATAAGTTACCAGCATTCAGTGAAGTCCTCAGCTAATGCAGAGACTATGAAAATTGTGAAGACTGGATGTAGACAAAAAAACCTGTCAGATCTTTTACCTCCTCCACTTCCCCTCCAGTTGACTCATATTTAGCAAAATTAGCATCAACATCATGTATACGCTCTGTAGCTTTACGTCTTTTGTATCCTCCCAGTCACTCATATCAGTAGGATGAAAAAGAGACACAAATATACTCAGCAGGAACATTTTTCGGAGCAAAATCTTCCAAGTAAGAAGTAAATACAAAGATGTTATTTCTATCAGAGGCAGTAATACCAGTTTGATATATCAGTCTAATAAAAGTAATGATAATAATGTGAGAAAAAAAACCCCAAATATAGATAGACACCTCACTGTTATTTTTATTTTACAAAAGAACTGCATGAATTTTTACTCTTTGGTAAATATCCAGTCTGACAGAGAATGCATGTCAGTATTCCATAATGTAGTATTATCACTATGATTTTAATTAAGTACAGCAAAGAATTATGTGCTGGTCAGAAAGTTAGGCTGTTAATTTGTGTCTTATTGCAAGCTGCCTTGAAATGGAACTGGCTCAGGCATAGTGAGACAAATTTTATTTTTGCCGAATATGGATTACTGCAAAGGAAAAGGGAATCAGCATTACATATTTTGCAAACAACTTTCATTTCAGTATTTGGCCTCAAAAATATTCCGTTCTTCAAGCAATCCTTCTTTTTCCATTTAATAAACAGTTACATGCATCTCGCATGTCAGTATAAAGTGTTTTTAAGAAAACTATTTTAGAGAACATGTAAAGAAGAGCTTTTGCTCAGTCTCTAAAAGCCCTAACTGCAATAAAACCATACACAGAGAAAGATATTAGCATAAATACAGACCAAAAATGGAAGGGAAATGAGGGTCTAACTGTGTGGTTTTTCTTTCAAGGTTCACCAAATGTGGCACAAATCTGTTCCTGCTATAATGCATGCCATGCTTTACACTGATTTTATACACTTGGTATTCCCTAGCTGAATTGTTTCTGAAGTCTATGGCGATTTTTTTCCACAGCAAATCAGCAGTTTTTCAAGAGGTCTCTGTGCAACCCAGGAGTATGACATTTACTAATGTGTTGAGATTCAGGGATTCTCCTTTGTAGAAGCCAACACTAATAAGAAAGATATGGTTCAGTGTCCTGGGTATTCTTCCCAGTTTTATTAATTAGATGGAAAGCTTCTCCCTCTGGAATACTGCAAGGTATTTATTAACACTTCAGCCCACAAACTAGAGTAAATTTACAGTAGTGGAGGTAATTGTTACATACACCATCTCCTGTTATCAACTTGGCAGGGATAGGCAAAAAAAAACAAACCCAGAGGTTTAGATTATGATCTTTTTCATGATATTTTAATTGTGCTTCTTAATCTGCTAAATTAAAAACTATAGTACAATCTTATTCAGATCACTGACAAAAAAAGATTCTATCAATTTGCAACAAAATGTATGAATGTTCCTATCTCTTTTAATTATACAGAGAATTTAACAGTCATATTCAATATGGCCACAGAGTGACTAAGATACAAATTCTCTTTTACAGTTGAGCTATCTGATCCCTCAGCACCTTCCCATTTTATTTCAAATCTCCCACCTTTTAATCCACAGTTACCCTTCCCTATCTGATCTTAATATCACCACTTTCTTTTTCTTCCTTCATGTTCAGTATGATGAGCTATTCCCACTGCTAAGTCTTTGCAAACTGGTGACTGATAATGACCAGGCAGGAAGTCAATAATATCTCAGTTATTTATTTGCTTTACAAAAGAAGTGTTAGGTATAATCAGAACTACTTCATGTAACCATAATTCGTTCACCATTTCTTTCAGCCTTCCCTCTCTTTGCATTCTTCTCCTGTCAGATCCTCTTATTCCTTTTGGTCACCAGTAAGTCAATTTAAAGCATCACCATCGATGTGCTGTTCTTAACTGGTGCACACCAATTTACACACACGCTTTTTTTCACTATGCAGCTCTCAGTGCTCTGGAAAGCTTTACTTTATGACATGAGAGTTAGGCTTTATTTTGCATTCCTCACCCTATGTTCTACATTCTTGCTACCACAAGTGCTGGGCTCTGCCATCTGGTATTTGGACACGTTTGTCAGTAGTTTTAGAAATCGCACTGAAAGCACGGTTGTGCTTTGTGTGGATGGGCCATTAAGAGGTCTGAAATAAAATTTTAACATGCTGATACTGCTGGATTATCTTTTGGGTTATTTTGGCCTTTCTTCTTGTCCCATGATTTGCTTTCCAATGCCTGTTTCTTGGTGATCCTTTTTTTACATTGCCTAGATGGCTTTCCTTATGGACTTTATCTGCTCTCTCAGCAATCTGAGAAGGAAGGAGGTGAGAATTTCCTCACATGTTCTGTGAAAACATCATGTTTGCTGGGCTCTCAGGCAGTGTTGGGTATCACGGCCAAATCAGCACTCAGTGATGTCTGCACAAGAGTAGCCATGAGAGTTGGCTCCAAAAGCTCTTTTGTAAAAATTCAATGCTGCTGAGACTGGTTTGTAATAGAGCTCCAGTGAAACATACTCACTATGTACTCATATTTTCATTCCTTTGGTATCAAAGTAACAATTAGTATGACAACGGATCCCACTTAGCTATCCTGACTGCACAGGGCACACATCATTTATAGTCGGCACTTGCCAAATACACCCTTATCAAAGCTAACTTACTTACTAAAATCAGCAGTTTTCAGGAGTATATCACAGAAGATGTCACAGGCATAGAAGAAGTGTGAGGTACATGTACACAAGAAGAATACAGGAAAGACAATTTAGTCTCTCAGATCTACCACTAACTTTCTCTGTGATTCTGTTGGGAGTCACTTAATACCCCTCTGTCTCACAGTCTTGACATGTAAACTATGGATATATATCTATTAATTCACAGGGCTGCTGTGCTGTTTTATTCATTTAATGCTTGAAAACAACGAGTATTTTCACCAATTTTAAAATAAAAGTCTACAAAGTATATTCAACATTTTTGAAAAGTATATTAAATTGATGAAGGGATAAACTGTCCAAAATATTCAGAAAAGGATGGATAAGCTCCAGCCCACACTATATGAAAGAAGTAAACTGGTGATGCATTGTGCTCACATCTTTCAATCCTAGCATGTTGTGAATCATGTTTAATGTTTTAAAACTACATCTCTCAAAGGCCTCAAAAAATTGGAGGCATAACTCATAGTTTTAACATAAGAAAGCTAAATGATTTGCCCAGGGTCAAATGGTAAGTCAGTGTCAGAGTCAGGAAAGGGACTTAGCCTTCAGCTTCTGGTGCTGGGCTGTCTCTATAGATTATGGCAGATCTTTATGTTGGGCTTGAACTAAAGCCCTCTGATGCCCGTGGAAGGAGTCCTGCTCACATCAACAGGCTTTGAATCAAGCCCACATAATAAAACAGTTTCATGTTTTCTCACACTTTTTGCCCACTAGCCAATCATCAGAAAAAGACCAGAACATAAAGAGGAAGTTTAAGCAGTACAACAGACTTAGAGATGGCCTCTACTAAGGTGGCTGGGATTTTATTTCCATTGTATTTCTACAGATGCAAGACTGTGACCGCAGAACGAATGTGCTTTGTGCATTGTCTTAAGATGAACAAAAAGTAAAACTAAGGTCTTAACCATCTAGTGCTGACTTTATAACACTGAGTAAGAGGGTCAAGTGCACTAGTGTTATGAAACTGTAAACAGACATTGATATTATACTGTATGTATGAAAATGCATAAAATACATTTAATTAACTCTAGGTTGTGACACAGCCTGACAATCCAAAACAGAAATTTCAAAGCTATGCCTGACACCTTTTGAGTCATTTTGATCTCTCAAGAAAATACATATTGAGGCCAGATTTCTATACATGTGTACTTTTTTTTTAAATATTTGAAAAATGCATATTATTTACCCAATTGCCTGGAATGTCTATTGGAGAAATACATATTTATTTCTAAAAGCAATCCATATATTATTTACTCAGTGGATGAGAATTACTTCAAAAAACCGTTCTGGTCCATCAAATAAATACATATTTATAAATGGGTTTTAAAATGCATATTATTTACCCAATGGACTGTAATGGCTCTGCTAGTGCCATTACATGTAAATATGTAACTAGCCACATAATAAAAAATCCCTACAAAATTTCTCTGAAAAGCATTAAATTTCCATGTGGCAGTGGTACAATACCTTCTCTATTGTTAATATTTTGTATTTAAACAGCAAAGGTGATTACCCTATCTATGCTAACGACTATGACTTTGCCATATTTTAAAATCCCTCTAGCTCTGTAATTATACAGAATACACACTTGAAATCCACATTTCTTTCTTTTTAAATTAATATTTTTAAATTCTGGCAGTTGGTGTACCTGGCCTGAATCTTTCTGCCAAGCCCACAGACACTGACCAGACTCTGCATAAAGCACGGCTGCTCCACTTGCGGCAGCAGCACTGGCTGGGCACTTGTGTCTAGAGAGGAACTGAGGGCACATACCACAGTTTTGTGTACTTCTCACACAATCTTCTCCACACTGCTAGACAGTGCACTTGCAACCCTGCCCGACCATCTTGGTGAAGACCTACCAATCTTGTACAGTGCCAAACTGTACTTCTTTATGTATCTTCACATGGGTTATTTTCTGCAGAGCACTAAAGATCCTCAAACATTCCTTTGTATTGTGAAAGTGAGGACAGGCTTTGAGACATGTAACTCTAGGGACAAAATCAACTTTATTACACAGTCCTGTATGAGTTTGTCTTTGAAAGGATGTAACAATAAAAAAGGCCATCCCAAGTGTTCAGGAATTTGCTAAGAACAAGAACTGCTAGGCTTTGCCTACAAAAAAAGATGCACACTTTCTATCAGGCATCAATAATACCATTTTTAGTAGCACACATATGTGCTGGAGTAAGTGTCATACATTAAGATGTAAATTTTATTCTCTGAGCTGAATACCAGGTGATTAATTCTGATAGCACAGTGATCAATTGGTACAGATGCTGCACCTGAGCAATGTTTGTTTCTGTACACACTGGTAACAGAGGTGCACCACTAACACAGGTGTCACTTGCATCTCTCATATCCTGAAAACACTGACATTGGTAGTTAGGTCGTATGCAGTTCTGCCAATTTTTTCAATTAGACCCATTATTGATTTGATGAAAAGCAAATTAAACATACCATGGTAGTATGTAAATTGGTTAGACAGAACATAAGGTTCTGGTACTGAGGTTCTTGGGCACATGTCCTCTGTGTGCAGCTTTTACTCAGCTGGAGTGTCTGGAGATTACAGAAACAGGAGACTTTTGCAAGAGCCTTTGGCAGCATCAGACTAGCAACAGACAACAAACATACAAGAATACATTCATGTAAAGACATCTCAGGAAAAAAAGTTCCAGGAAGCTCAAACTTTAACACAACAGAGCTAAAGTTGCTTAGTTGCTTCATTTAAAATCTGAACTAAACCTCTTGTTTTCATGAAGCTGCTACAGATTTACACCAGTTTGAGAATAAAAATAGGTAAAACCAGGTAATAGCAAGAAGAAATACTTGTTAATACATGGTACATTTTAAATTGTCTAAGTCTCCGGCATGTAGAATTCACATCATGTGCAGCTCACAAGTATTTCTTCACAATTTTGCCTCACCAAAACCAAGAGTTTTGATGCCAAGAATGAGTAATGTCGCAGTGACCATCCAGGAGTTTACACGTTCCTGTTTGCAAAATCACTCTCCCCACACTTTGCTCCTTAACAGGAACTCAGTACGACGGGGAAACCAAAGCAAGTAATTGTACTCACAAGCAGGCCTCTTCCCTGATTTCCATTTAATTAATTTACCAAATCTAATTAAACTGTTACTGTGAAAATTATTTTCTGAATGAGGGGGTGAAAGGCTATCTCCAAAAGTTACTTCAAAGCACCTGAAGTTTAGCTTCTCAAAGCAAGTTAGCTGTAACTGACAGGACGCTGCAACAGCAGGTACATCCAGGGCATACAGCTCGTGGCAAGAAGTTTCTTAAGGTCAAAGACAGTAAGCCCACTGTCTGGCTCTGGTACACTGGAAACCTACATAAGTCAGCACAAGCCTACAAAATCCTCTTTTCTTATTTCCGCACAGCCGCTCGTGTCGTAGCGGAGAGACAGTATTTGGCACTCTCCCTCTCTCATGTCACTCAGCATTGTAAGAAGGCCCAATAATATAATTCCCAGTAGGCCCAAATTCTTGTTAAAATTAGTGGTCTGCCTGCAGGTCTGTACTTCTAGGTTCTGTAGCCTATACTATTAAACCAGTCTAAAATATCTGGGTAAAAGCTATGCCATTTATAAGACATGATTTGGGTTTCTTTTGCCACTAGTGCTACCAGGATAAAAGCTTATGTCTTTTTCTCTCTTGAAAAGCATGTAAATTGTTGTATACAAATAGAGTCATTAATGGAAAGCAAGACATTGCAAATCAGAAAACAGATCTATCAATTAATCCCTGGGATGCACATGAGGCAATCAATTTTCCCAAATCCCAAATCAATTTTTTAAAAAAAGGATGAAGAAAACCAGTTTGAATTTCTGCTCCTTTAAAAAGATGGGCATGGGAGAGCAAGGGAAGCTGGTGTGCCAATCCTTCTCACTGTCTTCACCACCTCTGTTCTGAAATTACTACACATGAGCTAACTTGCAGAACTTGTGAAAATTGTATTCTGTGTCAGTGGAAAAATGTAAGTTTCGGATTAAAATGTCTAAAGAAAAAAAAAAAAAGAGAGAAAAGAAGAACATAGCAAGCACTGGGAAACTTTTGGATTTCAAACTTACACATGAACAAGATGCCTGCACTGGGAAAAGGTTACCCTGTTTCTCTGTGCCTTTTTGTGCACTGATGGAAGTGATGTGCTACAGCATTTCAAGTCATTTATTGAAGTTTGGTGGTGGTAGTGGGAATGTTGTTAAGCGAAGTAAAAAAAGCAATGTCCATTTGAAGCTTGTCTGTGAACTTTGCATGAACCGCCAGGAATAATGTAGTGTGATGACAAGCCAGTTATACCTTCCACTAAATTTGCTGTCTAGAATGAACTGAAATAGTGTTTGGTTTGTGTAATTACGTCCATCTATCTTTATATTCCAGCGGCATATCGCAAATTGAAAATACTAAAAATTGACTGTTGGTTCTGATATTTAATGATTGCCAAAGACAAGACGATGATTTATTGGTTACTTACCGATGTGACACATTTGCATCTTATTAGACGGAGATTACTATTCCTTAAAATGCGGACGAGGCCTGATCATGTCTGATGGATTGATTTGATTTGCAAATGTAATCAAACTAATAAGAGGGAAAAAATGAGCAATAATGCCTTGTTTTTCAACTGGCAATCACTCCCCTGCCAACAACGCTGATATCCCTGACTAAGCAGCCTTCACACAGTCTTCCTGTCTCTTCAAATAAACAAAGGGATGCAAAGAGCTTGATAAGAGGATAACGAGCCAAGTATGGATGTAACATGGAGCCTGTACCTCAGCACTGTACAAATGTTTCAATGGGAGTAGCAGGACAGGACTTATTGTGCCTTCAGTCCTTAAAGAGCAGTGAGCAAAAAGCCAAAGAGCATAACTCAATAAAAAAACCTTTACAGTGTGAGAGGAAAAAAAACTTCATAAAAGAAGAAAAGTGGTTTTAATTTAGGGAACCCCAGGAGAACACTCCTCACCAATAGGAAAGTTACCAAATAAATATCTGGAAGTCCTTAACTTGGTAAGACATTAATTGGCGAGTGTATTTTGGACAATATGATCCGAGCATTTGGAATCACTGTAACCACAGCATGAAAGAACCTATTTCCAGAGGCTGGTGTTTTAAAATCCTCCCAAACACTACTGCAGGCTTTCTGTAGATTTTTATCTGTACCATACTGATAACAAACAGTTAAATAATATATTTCACAATAAACATTCTATCATTCTGGCCAAGTGCTGATGTTTCCGTAAGCGCTGAAATATGGTTCTAGATAAGAGCAGACTCTTACTCTGCTTAGAGTAAATGACCCTAATTCTCCACAGTAGGATTCTCTTCCTTGTTAATAATACTAATAAAAAAACCCTTTGTGCAAGGAATTGCACCAAGCTCCCCTCCCCCATTTAAACAGAAGTGGTAAGTCAAACAGAAGGCAGACAATAAAGCTCTGCAGTCCACGCAGGTTTCAGATTGTCACCTGCATATTCAGGGATTGATCCAAAGCACAGCGAAATTAAGGTAAGTCTTTCTGTTAGCCTAAATGGATTTTCATATAGAGTTTTACTAAAGACAGAAGTTTGAGTGTGAACGTTGACAGCTGAGGAATTGATCCTAAAAATATTTGGGAACACAGAGAATTCTGTACAATGGAAGTGTCTGTGTAAATAATGTGATTGTACTACTAAATATTTTCCAGACTGATTGCTAATTTGCTCCACTAAGGGATATTCGATAATGTAAAAAATAAAACTTGCTTTAGGGAACAGCTATTACGAAGTGTCAGGTTAAAACCAAAGTTGAATATATAGCTCCAATTACCATGCTCAAAGATCTCAAAATATTTTCATAATTTAAAGTTTTTACAGCTCATGTAATTTATACTTATTTTAACAGTGGAAAAGCATCCTGGTCAAATTCCAATTAAATAATTACATTTTGCCTACCTAAACTTCTCACTGCATTTTTAATTGGATAGGATACACTTCACTGCTTCTCCTAAATTGTTTAGTGTTGCCATTCAGTATATAAATAGCTACCACTTTCTACCACAGAGACAGTGCACTTGTCTGCGTAGCTATTGATGGGAAATTCTATTTCACCTGTGTTGGCTGTAGCACCAGAACTTGGGAGACCCACAGCAGCCTGTGTTCCTATCTTCTGCTGTCATAAATTTTTTTGTGTTTTGCTGTTGGTTTGGGTTTTTTTTCCCTCCCAGCAGGTTCTCTGAGAGTTCATATATTTGTCACTGATACTAGCTGATTACGGTTATGAGTATGCAATTACTCCCTTTCAACACCCTCTTCCCTTGACTTTATACCCTGAAATGCCCATCTAAGCCTCCTGTCAGACACTGCCCTCTGTAGGTTTACGATGCTAATGGAATTATCCTCCACAGCATGTGCACTGCTCGTCCCCAGCTCTACCGGCATTCCCCACCTAGTGTCTTTCTGAAGCACCCTGTTTCCCAATGGCCTGTTGATTACAGAGACCATGGTGTGTGCATATATGAGGATTCTATTACACAGTTAGTTACTCATCATTGTTGAAGTGCTAGCAATAATCTGGCGATCACTGAGAACTCCAAATTTGCATTAACTATATTAGGCAAAGTGTTCAGCTCGGGTCATTAACGGGGTCCAGAAAATGGTCAGTAACTCGAACTGCAAAGAAACTCTTCAAAATAGACTCCTACCAACTTCACTGAACGCAGAGCATCTGGAATTCACAATGCATATTGCACGTTCAATCTGTAGCAGAAGATTCGCTGGCAACTAAGCAACGCAATCCTGAAATCTCCAGAACAGTTACCTTTAACTCTAGGAAATGGGAAAGTACTAAAAAGTGAAGATCGGTTCACAGAAGAGAATGGAGACTGATATGGGGAAGGACTCAAAATTCATCTCACTGCAAGTGCAGTGAATTAATGAAAGACATAAGGGTCATGATAACTTCCATATGCTCCTGGATATAGCTTGAATTGTAGGAAGTTTGGAGTCTAATGCCTGATCATTAAGCATAGTTATAAGAAATTCCCTGTAGAAATCCACCCTGTAACCTGCCAATGTCATGATACATTTATTCCAGTAAGTGCAGCTTCTTTGAACAAACATATAAGCAGCAGCCATTACATGCTAAACTGTTCCCCCTAATCTTGCCGACAGCTACATGCATGTGAACTGTAGATTTGCACCTGCCTGTTCTCCACCCTCATTGCAACTCTTTGCCATAGCATTCTCATGTGTAACATAACAGGACCTGGTAAGGTAGCTGACTACTTTTCAAGTGCCATTTCCACTGAACTTGTAGCCTTCTGTGTCTGTAGTTGGATCTCATTTCAATATTTGATTTCACCTCAACTGTTAATGCAGCTGATTGAAACTGATGGTGCACAACATGGCAGATGAAAACATCTTGGGGAGAAGGTTCAGAGCTATACTGTGAAATTTCCACTCATCTATAATATATGCCTCAGGAGTCTGGGGTGGAAAATCCCTTGGGCAGACCAACATACCATCAGAGAACTTTCTCTTATAGAACATGTTTTCAAATAAAAAGAAGGCTTGTATTTTTTTTTTTTTCCTCGCACAGAAAATTATCCAAATATTTGTGCCTGCTATACAGTGTTAAACTTGGAGACAATTAATTAAAATAAAATTTAAAACCGACTTAAAAGTTACAGCCAAGTAAGTGTTCCATCTAAATAACTAAACACATGGGCATTCAGAATCTACATTCTTTGGATTCTGTCTCTTGTGTTTCTTGGGATTTTTTTATCCACATATATATGCGTGTGCATAAATTGAGCATTGCACAATAAAAACCCTTACTAGCAGTAAAGACATGAGTTCATAAAGCTTTTGTATGATCTAGCTAATACAGAAGGCAATTACTGCAAATTCATTTTTAAAAACTGCAGATTCTGTTATCAGGCTGGATCAAGCCTTGCCATTACAACCCAAGTGCTCCCCTGCTATCCCTATACTATATATAACCAGGCCCAGGTCACCATGTGCCCTGCCAGAAACGTGCTGACTGGCTACAGGGGCCTTGCAATTCAGGTAATTAATCCTATTCTAATGTAGGTTAAGCAGGTGTGAAGCCGAACTCATCCAAAGAGAAAGTAGAGGCATCCTTAGAATTATAGTATTTAACTTGTCTCAGCTGACTTTAGGAAACTAGACCATCCTGACGTGCTGACCCAGTCATACAGGTGGAGACCTGTCTGCTCTAAATCCAGTCTGAGCAACTGCCTCTTTTCCCCCTCCCTCCTCCCATCCTGGATTTATAGTATCAACACATACGACTGAAAAGCTGCTCTACACCACCCAGAACAAAGTAAATGTAATTTTGTTGTAGGCTGTTAGATGAGTAAGTCACTTGTTTTGTTTGAAATGGACTAAATGGAGGGCTATGTTGCTCTAATTTTACTTCTGTGTTCACAGTAGCTGCTATGAACATTTCACAGGTCAATTTAAATGACACATAACATTCATGATCTTATTTTCAACAAAGGCTTTTTAAAACTGACCCAAAAAACAAAACAAAAAAATCTTTGTTTGGATGTATCCTTTATATTCAAAATCTGTCTGAAAAAAAAAAGCCTTATTTTGCTAGAGTCGAGTCCTGTAAATACAGAAGTGAACATCAATGATAGGCTCAGTTCTGCAGCATTTGCCTCTTCTGCAAATTCTTCACCTAAGAATAATGTCAAGATTTGTTCAACTTTCTTACTGTGTTTCTGAGCAAGGCATCTTCCTGCCTTGCTGCCACGTATTAATTTTAGGAAGTTGGAGGTCCTTGAGGTATCAATTGCACAGGTAGGGAAAGGACACCCCCTCAAAGACTATTTTGGAAGTTTACATTCTTTGATACAGTATGCTCTTAACTGGAAGTTTTTTAATACGGTTGGCAGGCAAACTAAGTTATGGGGTCGGCGGAAGACTTCAAAGACAGAACAAGCCCAAAATTCGAATGCGCCCAGCTCTCGCCCCTATGGCACTCCAGAAGTTGTCCCACCTGCAAAAGGCCATTATTGCTGAAGTCTCAGATTGAGCTAGCTTACAAAAAAAAAAAAAAGACTTCCTACCCTCCGGTAATAAGATTAATGCCTTGTTGGCTTGGAAGAAGGAAAACTGTTACTGAGTCATCCGTAATTTACACAGACCTAATCTAGTAAACCCGTTTGTCACACAAGGAGTGGGTACAAAGGTGAGTATCATTGTCGTCTAAGTGGAAATACTTGCCTAAAGCTCAATTCTGCACATTGCTGAAGAGTCCTGAGATGGTGAGTAGGCACAGGAGACAAAGAAAACTTGCAGCTACCGCTAATACACCAACTACTGATGGGGGTTTATCCCTTCAGGGCCAGATTCCTAAACAACAGAGGCTGGCACAGCACATTTGAGTTTTACACCCATGTTTAAAATGGACCTGATCCTACCAAAAGCTCTTGGTCTGTCTCTGTAGATTAACTGAGAAAACTACCATACATGTTTTCTTATTCAAATTCTTGTACTAATGCCTGATCTCTGAATAAGACCAAACAATTTCCTACGGTTTTGTTTTGAATCTTATTACATCTCTCAAAAAAACCCCAACCCAGATATGCTAAGGGAATAGATTACTTTTTTTTTTCCTAACCCCTGTCTTTTATTCTATTTAGCATCACATTCATCACTTCTAAATATGCAAAGGTGGATTTGGGCCTCATGGTACTTCAGTAATATGTTTGCGAGTAAGGGAGCAGGCTGTGTAAGTCAGTCTACAAGTCATCCAGGGTAATACAACACTCTTGATTTTCCTAGAAGAATAATAAGGAATGGCTGCTACATCTTTTTAGACTCTTGCATTTAAGAATCAAATAATAACCATTTTTATTTACAGAAAGAAAATGAAAAGCACTGGCATTCATTACTGTTGATTTGCTCTCTTTTTATTAATCATTTCTTATTTTTAAAGGGCCACAGGAGTGAATAACATAATGCAATGGTAGGAAGATATTTACCAATTTAGCACCTCATTATAAAACTACTCAGAAACCTCTTTGTCTCTCATTTAACATAATAATTATTAGTGGCAACAAAAGTGGATCCCACACTTGCACCATGATTAACAAGTGATGAATTTGGGTTGAATATATTGCATTTTGCTAAGTAAACCTTATTATATCCCAAATGCTCAGTCTAAAAAACATCTAATTTTAAGAAAATAATTTCCACTCCTGTTTAAATGCATGTTTCCAAATTAAACAGTGATATTCTATAGAAAACTGCCTCTTTTATGCTTGAAGTCTCCAGCTGCCACACAATTTATATCTCTTTCCTCCCCTCTTTGTTTTTCAGCCATTTTCCCTGAATGTCAAAGTCAATTTAGTGCATTTCACTTTGCTGAATAAATCAGAGGCGAAATCCTTGCTAAAAGTGAAAATTTGATTTGCTAAAAGGAGCTTAGGGCAACTATTAATCAATATATCCAGAGTGTCAAAGCTAAGGCCATGATAGACATGCATTCATTTAGAGATTGGTTGAGGCAGATAAAGGGGGACACTGGGAAAAAAAAAAAAAAAAAAGTGCAACAACCAGACAGTGTAGTGTGTATGTTGGGGGCACGGGTGGAGGGAAAGGACCATTTTATAAAAAAACAAAAACAAAAACAAACCCCCACCAAAAAAACACCAACAACAAAAACCAAAACCAGAGACAGTCACTCAGAAGGAAGAGACAATACTTGTATATGAATAAAAGGTGAACTTAATAGAGACATTAAGTCACTAAATTCTGATCTTAAGAGAATATTAATGAAGTATTAAAAAAAAACCAAACCAAAGGAAAAAAAAAGAATTTAATTATTTTGTTACCTGTAAATTCAGGGGTTTTTTTGTTTTTGTTTTGCTTTTAGTGGTGATTACTCTTGAACAAATATTTTTTTACAAATAGAGATTTTTAAGTCAAAACTAGCAAGAGTTCTGAAGTTTTACTGTACATTTATTTTATCTTCATGGATAATTTGCAGGTGATAACATTCTTGTATGCATGGGGTTATATTCTTTTTTTGCCCTCAACATAATATTAGTGAAAAATGCCGTAAGTTACTATCTTGGAAACAAAAGTGCTCTTTTTACCCCAGGACATGAATGTCTAGCAGTGCTGGAAACCTCCTCATCTCTCCATTGCTGTCTCTCTCAGTTCTGAACTGGAACCAGTCTTTTCTGATTGGAAGGCACGCTAAGGGTGTGCATCTCCAGTTGCACAGAGAGACTACTCATTTGTACTGAAATCAGTTGAAATTTTGCCACTGACTTCAGTAACAGCTCCATCAAGAATAGTCTGGCACCATGTATCAGATGGAAATATTAAATAATTTTAACATAAGCAAACAGACCTTTCCGTAACTTCCTTTTACCACACTGCAGGTCCCTCTTTCGTTTTGAAAATGCTGAGACTGTGGCCATGTTTATTCATGCATTATCCAGGAAATGCTACCTCCTCCTCCTCCCTGCCTTGCAAAATCAATTAAAACTTCTCTGTGATATTCTTTCCAAAAATGAGGAAAAAACTCCAAACAACAAACCACCATTCCTAGCACTTGAAATTATATGATAGATGATCTGCTGGCATTTTAGGTACATTGTTGTTTCATTCTGCTCAGAGAAGCTTGAATCAACATTGTGATCTAAACACTGTCAGTGTCTTGCAGTCCATCCATGCTAATGCTCAAAAATTAAACCAACAGTCAATTACTGATTTCCCATATTGTATAATTTAGTGACAGATGTCAAGGAAGTCAGTAGTTTCTGAGAAACCTTTTGGCTCAAATCCCTACCTGTAAGGTCCAGGGAATGGTCTGTCTCAGATTACATTATGTCATACAAGTTGTGAGTTCAAGAACTTTTCCATCATAGGAAGAACATGTCTGATTTCCATAATTAATGCCTCTTTTTTTAGAAGGAGTCAAAAGAAAGGCAGATAGGGGGCTTTGTATAAGCAGACGGCAAAAGAAAATCTGCAAAGTGTCCAAGATTGCACATTGAGAAAGGCCAGAATATCCTCATTCCTCAGGGGACTCAAGTTATTCTTACCACCAGCCTCTTAGCAGCATACTCCATTCCACGTGACATGAGCAGTTAACACCACATTTACATGTCCACCTGTCTGTGGAGTGACAGGAACACTGTGACAGGGGCTCCAAGATAGCTGCAAGAGTCCTCATGTTGTGTGAAATGGTCCTCAAGCCAGGTAGCAGCACAAGAGACTAGAGATGGCCTCTACCTCAGCAGAAACAACGAATTTACAGCAGCAAGCAGCATGGTACAGACATACATGAAGATGACTATTCCTATTGCAGAGATGAGATTCTGTCTTAGCTGTCCCAGTAACAATCCAGAGAAGGACTTGGGCATAAACAGTATGCTGGCTATAAATACAACATATGTGACTATATATCAAGTAGTTCCAACAGAGGATTTCAGTCAGTCTTCAAAGTTCTATTGCTATGGATACTACCATGAAGTAACATTCAGCATTTTTTCTCTGTCATTTAAATACATGCTGTATGTCCACTAAGATGGACACACATAAACAATATGAACAGGTACATAAAGACCAAATTCATATCTGCATGGATGTGCCATATATGTACATTTCCATGTTTTCTGAAACAGTAGCTTTCCAAAAGTGATTATGGCCAACTTTTTCTCTGGACTTTTACCTACATGGGGTGGTATTTCTGAAACAGATGATGAGAAAAAGGCATTTTGAAAATGACAGCTCTGCAGCAAATCATGTTCTTGTTCAGTACTGGAATGTTAAACTACACCCATGAGAGCTGCCTCAGAAGAGAAAGCTTAAATATTGTCCTCCACAAAGAGTGTGCTGGAACAATAATGTTTCATAAAACATTAACACTAGAATATTCAAACATCCTCAGATTTGCTCCATCAAAATCATGCCTTTGATGTTTTTTTTTTTTTTTTTTATTACTAGAACCAGTGGCAGTATCAATTTCTAACCATTCCCTTTCTTGAACATGGTTACTGCTGGCAAAACGGGAACACAGCTGAAGAGAAGCAGGCTTATTTTATTAAATAATGTAACTAGCTATTTTTGATGTATTAGTCTGATTTACTGTTTCCAAACAATTTTTTCATTTTAAGTGCAAAAAGTTGATTTCTATGGTCTGGTTGATGGGGTTTTTTTATGCATGCAAATTTTTTAGAGAACATTTTGTCTTTAGCTTCCTGTTATGCACATTTTTAAGAGCTTAATGTTTCCTGCCACCACTTAATATGAAAGAACATTGCACATTTTTGCTGAATGTCAATGAGATAGTTACATTACAGAAATAGTGCCTAAACGACTCTGATACTGTGACTAAGTATCAGCAGAATGCCACCCCATACTGGAAAAGAGTTTAATTAATATAATGCAACCAATATAAAATGGATTCTCCCCAAAATACAGTTCAAAGGGTTTAAAAGTCAACCACCAGTAAATATCGAATTAAGCAGGGCTCTCTTTAATTTAAAAGATAAAATAAAATAGAAAAGTCTTGCAGAGGCTTCATAAATATATTTACGATTTATTTAGGTCAGTTAATAGGGGTTTTATCTCATCAGGAAAAAGATGAAGCAGCATTGGCCTCTCCCTAAGCACCTTCAGTATTTTAGTAACAAAGTTACAGTACATCGGAATATTTTAATCTGACACAAAGAACAACAATAGATCTGACTGCTGGGCTGATAATCTTCTTATCACACCCTGTGAAACCTAGCTCTAATATTTGACTGAGCCTCCATTACTCAGCAACACATTCTAAAAAGGCCAACAATGGAGAGAGAATGAAGTGGAGTGTGGAAGTACCTCCATATCTACATAAAAGAGATTAGAGGCGACAGCGTTCCATTTTACAGCTCAATCATATTGTGTTAGCATGCGCTTATCCGAGCGCGGATGAAATTGAAAGAGAAATAAAAAAGAGTCAGGCAGATAGGAACCAGAAAAGCGAGGCATGAGCAATTTCCAAGGATATAAAAGGATGCTAATGGCGGGGCCCTGTCATTCTTAAAAAGGGCTATTAGGGCACCATCATCTGTTCTTGTGCCCTTACGCTCCTCTAACTAAAGTCAAGCATTTCCTAATGCCATTGTGATCTTTTTCTTCTTCAGATAAGACATGGTCATGTTTCATAACAACACACTTTCCATTTATTTGATTTATAAATGCAAGGAGACTAATTCTATTTACTGATAAAGGCTTTCCATATATATATTTTTCTTTCAATATTTCTTTTTGTAGACGGCATAGACTTTTTGTTCAAGAAAAGTAACTATTGAAATGTTTCCAATAGCACAAAAATACTAATGATTTTATGAAAGCATTTGAACTTTGTACAATTTTAAAACATTTTTTAGTCTATGACTGCAATGGGAAATGGCTGGCTAGGGCAGAATGCATATTGCATTGTTACCTTTTTACAGATAATCTCATTAGAAGACTTCAGCAGAATAGCAAAACCATCATTTTGGGGTTTTGGTTTTGGTTTTGTTTTGTTTTGGTTTGGTTTTTGGTGGGGTTTTGTTTGTTTTTGTGGGTTTTTTTGGGGGGTGTTTTTTTGTTTTTTTACAAAGAAAAAATTTACTTTGAATTGCAATGCTTTACAGATGAGATCTTTACTAGTTATTAAGCACCTGATATATAAGGGCCTTTAATTATACTGAACCTTAAGAAATCACTATAGTAAAGAAAGATTTGCTGATTGCTGCTTTGCTGTGCTAGGCACACATTCACTACTGGTATAATTAATCGATTCCAAGAGATCTACACAAAGGATTTACTTATTCTGCTAAGCTACACTGAACTTTGTTCAAATTGCACACTTTTTCTAACTCATCTTTTCCCAATTATGTTATCTTTCTGCCTACAGTAACATTTGTTAGCTTAGAAAAGTCAGCTAGCACCGATCAAGACACTTCTGCAAGTTGTTTTGTGCCAGACATTAGCTGAGCATAGACCATCCAAGTTCAGCAGTACTCCATCATTCCAACCCAAGCTACTAGAACTCATCATATTCGCCCTCTAGCATGTCAAGCCCTTTTGAATTTTGGTTTTTGTAATCAAACGCCAGACAACAAGCACAAATATTATCACTGCCCTGTTACCAGAAGGCCTGTAAAAAGATTGTCTTTATTTCCTTTTTTCTTTTCCTTCCTTTATTCCTAAATAGTCAGGTGAGTAAACTTAGCTAGTGTGGCTTTACCATAGCAGGTGTGGTTTTGATTTTATCTTGTACTAAAAGGTTGTCTTGTGGCAGAAGTGTTCCCCAACTGTTTCAGATCAGAGTCTTTAAATTTTCAAGGCCAGTTTACAGCATCCAATACCTTTTCTGCACTAACCAAAGCTGAAAATCAAACAAAAAAACCAAAGAAAAGTTCCACTGAAACTGTTACAGAGGATGACTGACATCTTTGAAAGCTGCTCTATTTTGGTTAAGGTGATCTAGGTGTCTTCCAAAGATGAAACTCAAACTCAGCTATTTAACTCACTTTGACTTAATTTGGGGTGCTTTATTAGCAACCAGTGTAAGACAAAGTAGCCAGTATAATATAGAGTGATGTTTAAATTAGTTTACAATTTGCTTGTGCTCATCTAGAACTGCTCTGAACAAAGCCATTCAGAAATGTCAGCTGTGTTCCTAACCACTGTAACAAATTGTTGCCTGAACGCTGCACACCTAATGACTTCAAATTAGCTTCACTGCGATATTGCCTGACAGTTCGTTACGACTGTTAGCAACATAGCTGGCGTATCATGACCAATAAATTGGTTTCAGTGTGGGCTGAGAAAGGGACTTCCATCAATTTGATTAAAGAAATTACTGTAGCATTCAAAGCATAAAGACAAACTAGTTTAAGGAGACAGAAATAAGTTAACTGTACCAGAAAAGCACTGCTTGTAATACAAAAGCTTGTTTATACACCATTTGTGGCACAGAGAATGACTAAATTTCAATTGTGTTGCATACTGGCTATCTCAGAGTCTGTAGGTTGCTGTTTCTGATGGGAAGTAAAATAACGCACCATAAATGTACAAATTGTTTTATTATTATTCTTTGTCAGTGTTTCTATTTATCAAAGATGACCCAGCAGCACACACCAGAAAAACTGAGGCCTTGTGTTGGTTAGCACAAGATAAAAAAAAAACCCAACAAAACAGAAAGACTATTTCATTGTGATTTCTTTTTATATTAGAAAAAAAAAAAGTATTTCATTTTCATAAACAACTGACTGCATTATTTAATCTACTATTAAGGTATCCCAAAATCTCATCTAAAATGAGGATGATGTATTATTCAGTGGAATTAAAAGTTATCTGTTCTTATGCACAATAAAGCTCCACTGTCAAAAAAAGAAAACTAATCAAGTAATGAGAACACCACTATGCTCAGTCATCTGCTGGTCTATAAAAATTCCCTAAGAACAAAGAAAAAAGCCAACCTTTTTCCTGTGATTTCACCATTTGTGAAAAGTGACAGACTGGGAACCCTGGAGACTTTCTGTAAGTTTGTCTGCTAGCTCACAGAGCAAGCACAAAACACCTCTGCACTGGGGGGAAATAAAATACACCTGAAATGTTATCTGAAGAAATCACTAATCTTCTGAGAAACTGCTTTTGATGACCCTCACTTTTCTTGCTAACAAGAGTGCTAGTCAGCTTTTAGAATATCAACACATTTATGTGATGTAGACTGCAGTCATTTCATGCAGACCAAGGAACTACTAAGCTATAAAAAGACCTTTTGGTACAATTAAGTTCTTTCTACTGAACTGCTGGTGCAATTCTGTTCTTACATTAGTTCTTTCAATGAAGAGAACAATTCCTCTGTGTCATGCCAAAATATAACTGAATTTTTGTATCTCCTGTGGTCAGTGTAAGATAGTGCTGCAATTTATGTAATATAGGAACCAGACTTACATTCAGCTGTTGTTGAATCAAATGAGTACAGAGGAGAGGATTTACACCACCTCTTGTATATGGCTAATGCTCTGGATAGCAAGGCAAGTTTACCTTATCAAAAGTAATACATGAAAAAATTCACTCACTGAGCAGCATGTGAAAATTATTAACATAGTAACACTCACAGCAACAATAATGCTATTTCAAAGGTAAGATACCTTACCATCTAACCTATGCCCTGTGTGAATAATCTGGAGCCTGAAGCAAACTTTATGCATTTTAGTGGGAGAACAAATCATATTCTTTACCCAAACATAATAACCCATGTGGTAATTCTGTATGTCATTTATTTGCAATAAATATTGTGTGTACCTGGAATATGCTTAGCCCATCCAATGATCACCACCAGTTCTCTATCTGCCAGGTCACAGAGAGTGGTAAGTGCTTTGATGTCACTGTCTGGAACAGTAGGGTCAGGCATAGCATAGATCTTCTCTGGTTCAGCCACCAGCAAATGGGAGACAATCTTGTTATCTGTAAAAATGGTCCAGAACAGTGCAAGATCACCAGTAGCATCATTCTACTTTTCAAACAGATGGCTCATATTTCAAAGTGCACAAGAATTTGTTTTAAGATATTGGACCTAATTAAACTTTATTATAACTTCACTGTCTCCTACAAGCAGTTACAGCACAAACAAATCCAATTAACAATGTTTATCAACCTAGATATGTACGTTCTTAAGACAGCAAATTTAATGCAAGTAAAAATATCTGATCACCTCCAAATATTGGAATACAAACTCTGCAGAACAATATTCATACGTTATAATGTATTTTGGACTATGCAAATAGAAAAGTTTTCCCTTCCTCTAATTATGTGCAACCCCACCCCAAAAAGCAGGTATACTTTTTGAGGAAATAAATACCACAAACAATTAATCAGTCACTGAAATCTAAAAGTTCTGTCACTAACTCCAACTACCATTCTTTATTTTACATGTCACTGTTAAACTTTTTTTTTTTGCAACGAAAATGATCTGAGGACCTTCTCAGTGCACATTATCCTATGTATCTTACATTGCAGATATCCTGCCTGTTAAAATGTTAAGAATGAGTCTGTACTCCTTGGGGCCTATGCTGTGAGAAAAATGGGGTGTTGTACTATATTTGATTTTCGGTGAAACACACAAATTTAAACTCATGTATAAATATATTTCAAGTACAAACCAGACTAATTATTTCTTATTTCCAGCCAGGAATACTAATAAAATTAATGAAAATAAGAGTGTAAAGTTAAAGAAAGTATTAATAGATGCAGACTCTACCTCAGAAAACTGGTTTTGTGCAAAGAATGATACTTTATCATATTCACACACTAATTATTTTATCTATATAACATTTTAATTCATGTGTTTAATGTTTACTTTTTCATCCATGTGACTTGTGAAATCTATTTGGAATCATCAATTAAGTTATAAGGAAAAGTGAAGGGAAGAAAAAGAGTAGAAGAGCCTGGAAGATTTACAATACAGTGTTTGTATTCTATATTCTGTAAGTAGAATAAACATAAAGTGAGCATTATATCCATGTGAAGGCACAATGGAAATACCTCATCTCTATGCAGGAGCCTGATTTGTTAATCTGAGAAAGCAGAACTGAAAAATGGGAAAGGGACTAATTCATTAAGCTTTCTAATACAGGATACATGACTATACTTCTCAATAGCTTTAATTTTGCTTTTTGTGGTAGGTACATCTTCTGACCTCAAACGCACCACCAGAATTTAAAGCCCAAATGGCACTCTTTAGAGAATTTACATTAATCTGTTGCCTTTGTTAGGATAAAGAATTATGGAGCTTGATATAGATGGGTTTCCACTTTAAGAAATACTTCACTGTGTGAAGTATTTTCTGACTGCAGAGAAAGTTGCCAAAAGTTGTATATCATTTTTGTCTTCCACGGGTAAGTCATAGGGTGGATGGACCATGCTATCCTCCTGTGGGGGAGCTGCAGTGGAAGCTGATGGGGATGTGACTTGCCCAGGAGTGTCAGAAAGGCTCTCTACAAACCCATAACAGATTTCCATAAAATACTCAGTTGATTCAGATTTCTGATACTTTACTGCTATTTTGTGACATAGCCTCCTCAATTCTGATCTACTGTCTCTACAATTTTTGCATTATTCCAAATTTGTCTGTCAGAAGTTGTGATATATGTTAGCCCTTCATAAAGTAAGTGCAAGAGCCAACTGGAAACCATCACATCAAACATGTTTTATTACATGGGAATGTATTCCTTCTTTATATGAACTATAGGAACTATGACAACTGAGTAATTCTTGATCTCAATATTCCACTGATTATCAAACTGATTAATGAGCAATTCTATTCTTGTTTAAAAATGACAGGTGGTAGTTTTAACTTATATTTGGGAAACTGCCTTTGCACATATATATATTTTAAAGTCTTTGTATATATTGTTTAATTTCACACAGAAAAACATCTTTTTAGGTGAGAAAAACTAACATTTCTTCTTCCCAAATTCCAATATGTTTACGTGTATTAAAAAGGAGGATAAATAGATTAGAGTTTCTTAACATCAAAACATAGGAAGCTGAGGACATCAACTTTGTGGGTTTTTAACCCGTGATAACTGAATGACAAAACATTCACACCCCTAAGTTCTGCTTTTTTCCTCCCTGCAAAGAGAAGAAATGGCCAAAGAAGCTCTTTTATTTTTTATTTTATTAGGTTCCTCACCAATGGCTTTTTGTAGATGATTCAGGAATACTGTATACTTTGACTTGGGATTTGCAACATCTCAAATTCTTTTTATTTTTGCAATTAACAAGATCTACAGGCAGGCCATTAGATCCCATGGTGAAGGTGGAAAATACAATAGAGGCCAGAAGTAGATGTAGGAAAGATCCTCCAAAAATCTGTTCTTTCCCTACTGGGGGAAAAAAGCAACATGTATAGGAGCATGCATTAGTGTAGACCATAGGGAAATTTCAAACGTACTCAGAAAGCTCCATTGCTCAGGAAATTGAATAGCCATGAGCACTGTTTCTAGGTAAATCTTATTTAATGTTTCCCTAATTAGAATCAATAGAACCCAATTTTCATTCCTGGGCCTTTGTTACACACAAACTATATCAGTCAGGGTCCAGAAAATCTCCCAGGCTACTTCCACACAAAACCGATTCAACTGTTAAAAGTCTTGACACTTATCTGGTGGGATCTGAAAATTAAGTTTTACAAATGCTTATTACGAAAATGTTTGTAATTGGACGAGCTAAGGAAAATGAAGGGAGGCACTTAGATAATAAGTAATGATTTATAAGGAGGTTAGTTTATCTCAGAAAAATGTAGCTTACAGAAATTGGTGTGGTTATTGTCTTAAAGGTAATGTAATGCAGTACTTTGCGCTAATCTTGGGTTTACACTGAGATTCTTGTGTTTCAGTTAATATAAACCTCTGTTCACATTAAAGGGCTTGGGGGTTTTACGTTTGATTTTTTTTTTTTTTGCCTGTTTGGTCTTGGCTTTTTTGGTATGCTATGCTACCAACATTTCTACACAATGACGATATCAAGTAAATGAAAAACTGACAATCTGTGCACCCAGGAAAACTAAACCACTAATGAAATTAAGCATTAGAGTTTATTAAATTTTATTGTATTATCAGAAAGTTTTTATTATAATGTGCAAAATCTGCTTAGTGCAGCCCTAGATTGTATTTACAGAACAGTGGGACAGCTTATGGAGGCTGAGTAGAAGATGCCAGATTGGACAATTGAAGGAATATAATCAGCATAATGTTTTTTGGAAAGGCAAAAGGAAACTATGCCATATGTTCACTTAAGCCTTAATTTTATGTAAAACTGGCTGTTTTTTCTTTGACACAGCTAAAATGCCCTTTCACTTACAGTTCAAAGACTGTTTATTTGCTCTCCAGATCCCCATATGCTCAAACGTATTGTACACAGCGCTGTCCCCTACTGGGGAATGTGAACGGAAACAAATTCCATTTTCCATATAGCCAGGTATTTTCCAGAGCCTAAAACTGCCAAGTGTGTTGTCAGAGGCACAGGGGCATAGGCGAATGGGAAACAAGGAGGAGTTTGCCCTCCTTATTTCCCTGGTTTATTTCTCTGTTTTAGGAGCATATGAATGTTCCTGGCAGGAGCAACTGGATGTCTGTATTCTCATTTTAATTTGGGAGAGTTTACAACACCTGATACAGTGTGTATGCCTTTGTAGGGTACTGCACTGGCCTCTTGCACTACAGCTATAATGCTATTAAATTTACTTCATGGAATTAGTACAGTCGCTGCTTGAGTTTATATAAGCTGCAAAGCAAAACCCCTAACTATTTTTAGTTAATCGCAAAGAGGATGGAACTTGTATTTTAGCAATGAGATGATCATCTCTCTCTCTCTCTTAATTTCAGCCTGGTGAGATACAATCAAGGACATTATTAAAACATAACAAAACAAAGCAAAAAAAAAAAAAATCCATAACGTTACTAGAGCCCAAACTACCAATCTGTACTTGTTATTAATGTGGCATATTGATGTTTTAATCTAATACTAGGTAGTGTATTAATCTATAGGTATAAATTAATGAGGCTCTTAATGTATTTTCATTGGAAGGTTGAGCAGTCAAACTCATTTAGTTAGTGAAAACTACAAAAATCACTTTCTTGTGAAATCTGAAACTAGAAGCTTCAATGAACTAATGATCATAGTATGAACCATTTTATGTACCTCTGAAAATAATGATAACTTGTAAATGTAAAATTTGCACTGCATAAACCATGCTTTTATACCCTTCCACCTGTAAAAATATTCTCTGTTCAACTCCACTTGAGAAAGATGGGCATATTTAAAACAAAATATGTTAACAGCTAAACGGATATAGTGATCATGGTAATATCTTCTGACCAAATCCTTGTCCCTGTCAGAAGGAGCTTAGCACACAGGGCTAGGACTCAATGTGTTGTGTTTAAAGAGAAATTTTGTATATCTGGTGTACTCACATGGCTTTTTTGCTGGCTGAACTAGCTGAGGGTTCAGGTACGGGCTATTCTCTGCATCTATTCTGCGCTTGTACTTCTGGCGACCTCCACGTACTCTGTCTAGGCGAACACCTACATTGGGAAAATAAGCAAATGTAATTAAATATGTTATAAGGATGTCTTTCAGGTAACAATTTTCTATCTCCTGCAATCCAATATTTATTTAAAATGCATGTTTATTTCAAAAGATTAATTTTAGGAAGCAAGGGAAAGCAGCAATACAAGTATTTGCAAACTGTTTAGATTTTCACACATGCAAGAATAAGTACACAAGATAATTTCCCGTTCATTTAAAACCATTTCTTCATTTTTACATGTTATTAAAAACAGTTAACAAGTTTCATTTCCATCTGGAAGAGTCTGATCTTAAGTTGCCTTTGCCAGAAGCAAAAATTCAAAGCTGTAATAAACACCATGGATACACAAGGCTAACTTTTTAGATAGAGAAGTACAGAGAATTACAACTTTAGAAACAATGACTGCTGTATACAGTTTGGGTAGTCAAACCAATGCTTTTAATTCACATGGATTGACATGGCCAGAGGATACAAAGTAAGTATCCTCTGTAAAATTAGAACGTATAGGTGGCTTAAAGACCTAAAATGGTTCATGAGGGTTTGCAAGAAATTGTATGGCTATGCATTTATATGTCATCAATGATGAATTAACATTTGTGTTCTACCTCCATGGTGTTCACTGCTTCAATAATGCAAAGGTAAATTAAAAAAAAGGGGAGGAGGGAGGTGGTAGGTCCTATAAAACAATTAAGTATTTTTATTTCCTTCTGAGTCACCCAGACAGACTTCCAGACAACCAGGACAAATGTCAGTATAACCAAGCAGTAACATTAGCACTGAAGTTGAAAAACTCAGCAGATATGCAGGGCAACAGGACAAGTAATACCAAGCACAAAATTTATCCCCGATGACATGGCTTTAACTAGACAAGGATGCAAGGACACATTATGTATCAGTGATCCCTGTGAGTGATGTTGCTAATAAAGTACAGCTCACTTTCTCATTTTTCTTTTCACTGCCTATTTTAGCTCTCCTCCCTCTAAAAAATAAATTTTTCCTATTGCCATTGCTGTGCCTGACTCTGCTATTACCCATCTCTCTGATCTCTTCCCTTGCAGGACATACCTCCAGAATTGGCTTCTGGACAACAGAGAATCTACCACATAAGTAGTTACACTTTATGTCCACAGCAAGAAGAATACAGCACACAGTTTATGTGCTTTCCATGAACCTGCACAGTCTAGTTACCACAAAACATTTGTCAGTCCTCCTTCATCCTCAAAAACCAAAGAGGATTGACTGCGCTTTTTTGTGAAGAAAAGCCATTTTGCCAACAAGTCACAAATCCAAGGTCAACCCTTCTTGGTTTGGTTGGTTGGGTTTTTTTTTCTTCTTTTATAATTTTTGCTTTTCTTTTCCTGCTCTATCTCTTACTCTCCAAGCCGGCATGAAATTAGCACACCAGAACACTCACTAGCTGACCCAAGAAGACAGCAGTTTACAGATCCTATCCTGTGCTCCTCTACCAGCAGAGGAGGTTTTGTGTGCATGGGGTTCTCACTGGCCCAAACAGACTGTTCGTATCTGGAGAAGTGAGTAACACTGGTAACACAGGAGAGTTACTTGGCTTAAGGACACAACCAATGCCTGTTATTATAGCCATTTGTATAAAACAGTGCTAAATAGCTTTTGCTCACCAAGGAAGTGTGTAATGAACACCTCTATTTAATAGTGACATTTCATCTGGTTTACTGCAGAAGACTGTATTTCACTCCCTCAAACTCAAGAAGTACATTTCTCACTGTACATTACCAACTATATTTTTGTGAATCACATTATATAAATAATAAACCTGATCAACCACACGCCCAAACAGGTCAGTCTATAATTATGAATGAATTCTTATATATGGTATTTATCTATTTTACTACCAGACTTGTGCCCTATTTGTGGTCTAAGCTATCCTACAAAATTCATAGTGATTCAGTCATGAATGCATGGTTATTTTTTATTTGTTTATAAAGTTATACTTTGAAATTCATGAACTACAACAACACTTAAAAAACTGATAGTCAAAAGCTTTCCAGAGCTAATGGTAACTCAGTGTTCTCCCTCAAATCACGAGCTTGAGCTACACCTGAAGCAAATGACATCCAGGACTACACACTGCCAAACAAAACAAAACAAAACAAACAAACAAAAGACCAAGCAAAAGACCAAGGTCTGACAGCTGAATATTCAGAAATAGGTAGAGGATTAGAACAAACTACATGTGATATTGGTGGGATTATGACAAAAACTACCCAGCATTTGAAGAAAAATAGACAGAAAATGGTTTCTGCATAATTCAGATGCCATCCTTCTTTCTGCTTTGAAGCAGATTTCATAGTGATAAAAGATAGATAGTATCAGATAGAAGTATGTTTAATCAAAAAGTAATGGAGCTGAAGCTTAAATTAAAATAATATAAATCTACCAAGATGGACAGTTTTTTTACCTCCTTTGCATTTGCCAAGATACACATTCAAACCATTCACATAATGGAAGGAAATACGGATGAACATCACAACAGCAAAATTATACATAGATGCATGCATCCACCTATTATACATATTTATACCTAAAAATATAGCCACTTTTTTTTTTTTTAATAAAAAAGTCATATTTCTAGGTAACTGGGGAGTAACAGTAGCACACATTTTTAAATTGCCTAAATAATTCCAATTCTAATGAGAAAACATTTTTGATAACATAATACCAACGGAATATAAATTAGAGGTTTATAACCTTTTCATTAAAACTAATACGGAGTTTACCTTGCCTATAGTACCATTACAAAGCAGCATTTTAGAATAAATTTCTGATACTCTAACATACCCTAAGTGGTATTTTAATTCCCAAGAACTTTTATAGAAGTAAACACAATGCAAGACACCACTTAAGAGAATATACCCATCTGACATTCCATAAACACTTGGGAGTTTCATGGGTAACAAAATAAAATCTGCAGGTTCCTGTGGACATGCATGCATTTTCCCCTGTAACTCCTATTCCCCTGTAACTCTTAGTATGAGAGAATTCATTACACAAGGATGTTTTTATCTGCTCTCACGACAGTAACAGCTGATGCCTTCTTTGTTAGAAAAACAAAAGGAAGAAAGAGAAACAATTCTGCCCACAAAAATCTTCATTTGGGGCAGGAGGAGCTTAACATCTTGATCACAGAGGTAACCGATATAATTCAGCACACACTTTGTACTCAGGCTGTTAAAGAGGATATTGTGGCATCTAGCTACAGTACAGGGAGAAGTTAAGTAGATCTCTGCTTTAACTCTGCTGTGCATATCGCTTGCCAGAGTCTCCAGCAACTCCATTCACTCACCCTATCAGTCCTCAACAGCAAGTTAAAAGAAACATATCCACCCAACTATAGAAACTCATGACATCTCCCAGTGAGCTGAACTGTACCTATTATCTTTGCAGTTTTTTAGGGTCAAAACACCCATTAAGGTAACTGAACAAAGCTCCACTGAAGATAATCAAGTTGATTCTCCACGTTCTCCAACACAAGTTTCATTTTAAAATTCTTCAACAGAAAAGCAAAAACAAAAGCCCATGTGAGAAAAACAGGGATGACCACAGGGATCTTACTTGATACAAACAGAAAGAACAGGCCTGCCACCAAGTTATGATACAATTTCAAGAGTGAGGTGTAATGCTTTCACTTTACACCTTAGGACGAGTACAAATTATGAGCTCATCTGTTCAAGAGTGATGGGTAGTCACACATTTTGACACAATCTACAAAGCTCAGAAGGTAAGGATTAGACTAGAACTGTAACAAATACTAAACTAACTGTACTAACTTTACTAACTGTAAAAAATACTTCCACTTTAAATCACAGAAGACCTCTCAATATAGTAGAAAGGCACAGGAAGTAACACAGCATGAGGGAAAAGGGTAACATGAGCTGCCTATTTGTTTTACTTGCTGAATTATAAGGATGACAGACAGCTTCTGAAATCAGTTTACAAAGTGTTTGGATATAACCATGTGCAGGTAAAAACTCAGCTAGAGATAGAAAATATGCGTCCATTAGGCAGGTAATATTTTGAAAACAGTGTCTTAAGTCATCAAAGAAGATAAAAGCTATGACTGACATTACAGCTTTCCTGATCTACAGCTGAATTAACAATTAGCTGGGGAAGGTTTTAATGTTTTCTCTTCTGATAGCTATCTGCACTATTAAATACACTATGTAGTGTAACATATGAAGTCTAAAAATCATCCTTCTACTTTACATTCACTCAGTACCAAAAAGTACTTGTTAGTATAGGATGAAATTGGCTGTCCTCAAGAAGTGCCTATAAAACAATTTAGTTCAGGAACCTGCCCACATAATGGACTGAAAGTCAAAACAATGTTTATTACTTTAATATTCAACTTGCTCTGTCACTATGAGTAAATTGCTTAATTTATCTGTTCCTCTAACAGATCTGCAACAGCTTCTTATTAAAATAATAAAAAAGTATAAGACCAAATAATATTTTTTTCCACATTGAAAAAACAAGAGAAAAAATATTGCTTTTGTAAAACAAGTGTTTCAAACCAATATTTCATTTCAGATTTTGCTCATGATTAATAATTAAAAATGCTTCTGAGAAACCAAATGTAAGTAACATTTTGTAAAATCCTTCTTTTTTTCCTGTGAGGAGAGGATGAGAAGGATGGATTTTGGCAAAGGAACTGAAAAAATTTCTCTTTGGTTGAGGCACAGAGGGGTTTGGGTTTTTTCAGTTTGACAAAAGAACTGATAAATGTGTTACTTACACAGCTCAGTACTCAACATCTCTTGAAAGGAACATTAACTTTGCATGAACTAATCATCTACATGCTGATTTTTTTGTGCACTGTCATTTATGCATTAAAACAGAAAAGAACATGCATAAAATCTACTTGGTTTTCCCATGCAAATGAGATTGTGTGTAAATAAATTCTATTCTTTCTTAGCACAAGTGATTTCAATTGAAGAATGGTCCATAAATAAAGATGTTCACACGAAGAAAATGTGGCATAGAATGTTTAAGAGTACCACCACTGCTTTACATTTTTAATGGTTCCATATGAAGCTAAGTATCCTAATCTGTGACACTCACAAACACAAATTAAGTCACACGCAACAGGTGACAAGTTTTAATTGAATGTCTTCTGTCTGCAATTCTGACAAAAGGTGAATGGAAATAAATGAGTCTGGCAAGACAGCCCTGAGCCTTACAATACCCAATATCTCATTATTTTTAAACAGCTATCTATAAACTGATGCTGACAAGCCTTGAACCTTTTATTTCTGTTCAAGAAGAGGTGAATGTGCAGAGAGAAAGGAAAAACAGGCCAGCTACTCTGTTGCATTGAACATGCAATACACATATATTAGCTGTCAAATATTACAAATACCTTTTACACTTCATGTTAAGAACTTACTAAAAATTCTTTTTTCAGAAGAGATACAATATATGTACTCAGTTCCTAGTGCCTAAATTTGATCTTTGCCGAGTACTGTACTACCAGAACTTGATTAGAATTATGGTAGAATTTTTCATGTTGATTTTATTGATTTTAAAGAGACTGACATTAGGCCACTAAATACAGGCTACAAGACTTCCACTTCTTTTCCTTCACATTTCCAAAGTGAGGAAGGGCCTACACTGCAGCAAAACATGTGTATTTGTTAACTGTGAAGGAAAAGCAATGCAAAACTAAGACTGTGAATGTTTCTAAAAGGAAACAGTTACCATCACGTAATAGCTCTCCCTACATTACCTGGATTACTATATACACAGGAAGCAGTGTAAAATACTGCAAAAGCTTTTATGAATAACACAGAAAATACTGCTGCTAATTGCACCATTAGATTTCATGTCAATGTGCTTATATATCATAACCATACTATACAACAGTATAGGCCTTAATTTTTAATTCTGCATACAACATCCTGGGATGAGGTATAAGAATAAATAAAGGCAATCTGTCACTAAATACCACAGTTCTTACCTTAATTTATTTAAGTATAATTACACAAGATGCTATCTTGTTTCAGAGTTCAAATTACAACCAATTTAATGAAGAGGAGCTTGCTGGGCTGGAAAGTCATTAATGCATCAGTACACTTGTAAACACTAAGGTGAAAAGCATAGACTGGAAAAGTCAGCTCAGCTGGTGACCCAAGGAGAGGCATGGAATGCCTGGAGACAGAAAGGTCAAAAAGTAAGTTTGAGCAAGGCCATGGCAATGTCTGAAGGTCAAAAGCAGGTCTTTATTCTAGATCACATCACCAGAACTTATAAAGAATTCAAGAGCTATGCCAGTGACAACTCTTAATAGAATAGAAGTCTAACTGAAGTTCTGGACCATTTGCTGGCAACTCTCAAGAGAGATGGGAAGATCGAAATGAAATGCGTTATAATAATTGGACTGTGAAGTACCAGTAACATGAATCAAGATCTCAATCCCCTTTTCAGATGCAATAATGTGTAGTTTCACAATATTTCAGTTAGAGACTTGGATGATGTGGGATTCTGGAATTAATCCGAGATCCAGAAGTCACAGGAAAGGTTTTAATAGTGTGAGTTGAAATGGTTATATAGTATCATATAGGTCCTACTGGGACCAAGAAATAGCCTGATTAGAATTAGGATTTCTATCTAGATAGGGGATGTGATTTCCTTTTGCTGGAACAGAACTAGAGAAAATGAAAGAATCAGTCTCATCATACTAGACCTTTAAAGCAGATGTACAATCCCTAAAATATTAAAAGTTCTTTACCCTAAACAAACATGTTCCCAAAATTTGTGGGTTTGTGTTGTTTTGTTTCTTTGGTTTTGTTTGATTTAATGTTGGGGTTTTTTTTTAATTATTATTTTGTTTTATTATTGTCTTCCTTTTTTTTTTATTTTCCTTTGGGACAACATCTTTTTCATCTTCCTCAAGGAGTAACCAGAATGTACTGAACTATACAAGAGCAAGATGAGAAGAATTTAGTTTCCATACTGCAGTCATCTGGCAAAGAAAAAGAGAATTACCTTTTCACTTAAGGGGGCTTTATATTGCCAACCGAGTCTAAATAGGCGTTAGCGCAAAAATATGTGTTCCCACTGAATTTTGGACTACTCCAAGGCTTATTCATGGAAATGCCATTTTGACATTGTCTTTTCTTTCAGCACACCTCTATCTCATCTTTCTCATCTTTGTATATCGAGTAATTATGAACTACACTGTTGTTGTTGGAACAATTATTCCGTGTACTTCTTTATCTTTTTAAAGACTAAGATAATAATTCATGGAACCTCATTATTTTCACGCTTTATCCTTCAAGCTTCCACAAATGGTACAGCAGAATTTACCTCCTCTTTCTTCTGTATGCAATTCTGTAGCACTGCAAAATCTAGACCAAGTGGCACAATGGGAAAACAGTCCAAGAAGCTTATACCACATCTCAGGCTCTGGTTCGGGCTAACACATTTTTAGGAGCATAATATTGTATCATGATTTATAGTCTAAGCATGCTTTATCAATTTTACTTATGTAGGAGACTGTACTGGAAACTCAAATATTTAAAGCTATTTAACAAGTGCATATCTGGCTGAGACTAAAAAAAAAAAAAAAAAAAAAAAAAAGAAAAGAAAAAAAAAAGAAAAAGAGTGCTTTTAAACCTAAGCATGAAAGGGGGCTTGAAGAATGTCATAGATAATCTTACACTTGAGCTTTACTTCTGCAGCCAAAGTACAAGCATTTTGCCTTCTGTGTTTTTTTGTTTTCATTTTTTTTTCAGTATTAGATAGGAATTAAATTTTCCAGTACAACTACAGGATCATTCTAACCAGGGTAAAAAGAATATCCTACATTACTAGTTTCAGGTGTCTTTTGCAAATGACATGGGTTTTCTGTATTTTGCTTGCTCTTCCTGCCCACTGTAACTTTCTGTTTCTTAAAATTCTACCTGTTGCAAGAGTAAAGATAAAGAGTGGCTTATATGAGTTCATAGTACAGACAGTCACGATTTATGACTGAGGAATTTGAAATTCCTGGTTTCTACTCCTTTTCTCATTTCCCTGAGCAGTTGCTTATTTTAAAATGGAGGATCTTTATCTGCTACTTACGTAGGAAAAAAAAAACAGTGACCAAGGTTAATATGTTCAGAATGGAACATTCGTGTCTGAAAATCTCAGCGTTAATGCAGAAGAATAAATTTAAAAGGGTTTTTGTTTCACTATTTGCAGTGGGTTAAAATGATGATCAACAACAAAACTAAAACTTAAAAATCAAGTGGCTAGATGGGCATCAAAACAAGACATAACATAGTAAAATAAAGATAATAATGTAAAAGGCCTATGTGGTGGAATTGTTTGCTATTAGTGTAGCACTGTGTTGAAAGGTGGAAACAAAGAAGGGAGATGTTCTCTGCATATATTATGGTTTCTGGAGATGGCAGGTAAGAACATCCCAACTTGTGCAGCTTAATGAACACTGGGAAAAAAGCACTTGGGAAGAAAATACTTGTCTCTTTCTCAAAAAAAGTTGGATAGTAGTGTATCTGATGGTGAGTATAAAGGTGGAATCTGTATAAAATCCTGATAATCTATTCATTAAACTGTATTCATTGATCAACAGAAAAATAAATTCATTAGACTAACCCTTTACAAATAGACTTCTTTAATTTCTCATCATGACAGTAACATTTTCAGGAAGTCCTGCAAGAGCATTACTAGAGAATTTTTTCACCTACAATGTGCTACAAATAACCTGAAACTTTCTTCTGCCCCTACCACCCCCGGTATTAAGGAATATAATTGATGTGTCCTTAATATTAATTTCAAATGATTCTCAGAGGTTAAATACAGCAAGCTAATTTTTAGTTCAGAACTAAAAATCCACCTCAAAAATTTCTGGAAGAAGAGGGAGATGAGGGTATTATAACAGGGTATTTCTAAGAGAATGGGGTTTTTATCATAGCTCCTCATTGTGCAAATGTATTTGTGTCTGCACAAAATTATTACACGAGAGGTGTTCCAAGTCCCAGTCTAGAGCAGTGCACAACTCCAGTGTGTATTTGATCAAAAATCACTTGATTTTGAACTCATGAGTGATTCACTCAAAATGGCCTTGTCAGGAAGGGATTTTATAAATGGGCTCTACTTGATGTCCACAATCCCATCCATAGAACTCTTCTCAAGAAATAATTACTTGTATTTCACATAAAGTGCCAGAGGTACAAACATTTGCCCCAACATTTACCAGAGTACTGCAGGTGTTAGAGGAAAAACTGGTTGAAGGGATGCTGTCAACGCAATTAAAGGCTTTATATTTTTTAATAGATATGTGTCTGTTTACATAACATTATTGAAACAAATGTTTTAAAAATTACTTTTCCTTTGTCTTTATAGAACCTTCCCCCTGTTATTCCATGAATACCAGTATCAAAGAATTGTGCATACATGAGAATTGGAAAGTGAAACTGAGCAGAAAAAAAGCCCAAAATTAATTAATGAAGTTCTGATGCTAAGGTTAAGTGAGAAGCAAAATAGGGAATAAAATTTTTAAATTATCTAATTTTGTAAGAGAAGGCTTCAGTCCTTCAATTGAATTATATGGGCAGATCTATACGGTCTATAGAAGCATTAGATTTTGTTAAATGTAGTAAGATTAAAAGCTACATTCTATTTTTTGAATATTCTAATGTTCACTTCTTTTCCCTTAATATAAAAAGGACTGTAATATTCCTGTATATATGTATTATCTGAAGATTAATATCTGGCTTTACCAGCTAAAGCCTGTAAAAAGCACTGGATTAGATTTTTACAGTTCCTATAGAAAGTGTGTTTCACCTTGGTAAAGCAATGGAAAAGAAAATGAAACACAAGGAGTTAACAGGTACAGGCAATGTTCTGGGGACTTAAATGAAAAAATCTGAGTAACTCTTCTTTTGAATTTTAAGTATTCTCTCAAACATATTTAACACTTCATTCATGCCCACAGTGTAACTGATTTATACATTAGCTCATATATCCTGCTAGCCTTACAACCTGACAGACTGCCAAACAAGCTGGAGTGATGGGTTATTTTGTTTGTGGCCTCTGCATCTCATCTTGAGGTTAATATTTGGGCAATTAACGGAAAGTTTATTAGTGATACCACAATTTATACTACTGCTAGAAGCTTCCCAGACAAAAGCATAATGGCTAGTGTGCGTATTGACTATCCTGTCCTAGTCAGACCTAGGAGTGGATCAGAGTTAATGCAGAAAGTCCCAGTTGAAAAACATAATTGCAATGTGCTCAGTGTTTCCAGCCTTTTTGGCTGTCCATAATGTTACACGCAATTAATACTACAAAGTAAATTGATTTCACTTTAACAAAACACAAATTTTGAAACAATTAGACAATATACTCTGATTATAAAATGTCCCTTTTCTAAAACACAAAACAGTGACAATTTTCTTCTGATCTCATAGGTCAGGTTGGGCCTTTGGGAAATCGGTTAATAAATTCTAGTTTTCTAAACCAGCCAGACTGATTTACTGCAAACTTCCCTCATTACAGTTATAGTAGATGTCTATCAGATTGCTTATGAGAACAAATTTATGGAAAATATCCAAGAGTAATGCTTTGTTCTTATTAAAATACATGAATATGTATGTAATTTTAGCCAGACTAAATGAACAAAACAAAACAAAAAGAAAGGGAAAAAAGGTCAACAATTGTTGGCATGAGAATTATTCTTTTCCACATGAAAAAGTCCTCCCTGTTAAAAATGCCATTGTATAAAAGATGTTTGTCCGAGGATAAGATTTTTGTTTAAATTGTAATGACAACTGCTATGAAGAAAAAAACATACGAAGTGTAGAAGGGTATGTTAATACAAGTAATTGTGCAATATAATTATATAAACATTATTTAAAAGAGGAAATAAAGCATAAAATTTTCTCATCCCCAGAAATTATTTTCACATAGAACTTTAACAGATGCAGATTTTTTTTTAAATTAGTTTTGAGTCAGTAATCCCTGACAAGCATAGTCTATTTAAATTGGCACATACTAACCCTTCCTATTGCAGATCTCAATGGAATATTCACTGTGCACAATGCTAAACACACACATATTTTATTTTTCCAGTGGCCATAAAAAGAATATTTACCAAACAGGAGACCAAGGTCTTCTCACTGAATGCACTGCAAATCCAGAATAATTCTATTGAAGTTGGTACATTTCTCCAGAGTTAGTTCCAAGGGCAGGAAGAGCAAACAATTTACTTTCACGGACTTTGCATTTTTTCCAAATACTGTGTTCCTTTCTAAGTTTTCTACTTTCCCTCCTATTCTCTCTTCCCCCCATTAAAACACATATATTTGACTCATTCTTTCTTTCTTTTCTTTATTTTAAATATATAACTATACATTTCTAGCTGGATTTCATTCCTATGGACTGTGACTCCAGTTTAAAGACATTATGGCTAAAACAAGAGCAGAATTTCTGGGTAAAAAGGCTACAGATTATATACAAAATAATCTAATGAAACAAACCTACAAGCAGAAACCTGAGAAATATTTCAGGATATTTATAACTAGCACCCACAAAACAAACAAATGTGAATAATCTCACAAGGATAGTTCTTGAATTAACCATAAAGCATACATGCAAGTCAATCCAAACTTGTGTTTGTGACATCCACTACAATATCCACATCTCTTCTCATCATACTCTGTGTGAAAAGAGACTTACCATACTAGTTCATCATAAAATTCAGTAATAACAACTGTAAAATACTGTAAAAACTGTATTTCATCTTCATCAGAAACCCAGAATTTCTAGCAGGAAGAGCCTTGGACATGTTCTGAAGCACCTTTTCCAATGTCCCTTTCCATGAAACATGTAGTGACTTCTCACCTATTACTGTATATATTCCTGCTGCCATATTTGAACAGGGGATTCTTTTAGCTAGGGCTTGGTTGTTTGGTTTGTTGTTTTTTTTAATTGACACAGTAATAATTTTTAAATTCTAAGAATACTGTTCATTTGCCTTCAGAAGCAATCATTTCAACAGAAGTTTTTCTAACATTGTTTTCCAATTTTAAGTGGTTTTATTTTTTTCTATATTCTTCCTGTCTATATAGTCGAAGTATACAAGCTACTTCACGTACTTGAAACATTTACATATATGTCTGCTGAAGACATTAAAGACATTATAATTCTTCGATAAGGAGAGGACAATCCCAGCTTACAATATGCATGTAAAGTGGAAATAAAACACATTAAAAATATTTACTTGTTAGTATTGCCAGAGTATGGGAAATGCTCTTAGAATAATCATAATTTAGTTTTAAGGCATCCTTAGTTCCTTTGAAAGTCAGATTACAAAACTATAATCTGTATCTAAAGGAAAAATACACAGAATTTACAGTTATTACTAATCCATTCTTCTAGATTTGACCAAAGAAAGCACAAAAGAAACGAACATATGTATAAGTTCTAACTTCTTAACTGGATACAAAGGGCAGTCAAATTGTTCTTGAATATAGATGAGTACCCTGGGTCCTGTGAGATCCCTGTGAAAAACTGTAATTGCTGTCACCTCTGTGATAAGGAAAACCGGCTTAAAGAAAAAAGTACATGACACGATCCATGTACTGCAGTAAGTACACTTCTCTTTCTCCAGTAGAAACTCTTGAGAATGATCACCAGAGGCTTCATGTGCTTTGCACATCAGTGGAACTCAAAACAAATTACACTGAATTGCTTAATGGTTAATAAAAGCTAAGAGCCATAATTCCTTACTCATTCTTTTATCCTGCCTTACATAGGTAATCATTCAATACAAATACTGAACTGAACACAAAGAAGAAAAGGTCTTGAGAGCTGTTTTGCAAATAAAATCTCTGTGTGGTTCAGTTCTCAGTGTTTAGATTTTGCCCATCCCTGCACCTCCAGATTACACCCATAAAGTCCAGCATTATACCTAGGACTATCCTTTAAGCAGAAGGTGGCTTTTTCTTTCTCTTTTCCCTCTCTTTGACGTTACAACTTTCCCTTTGGATCAGAACCTCCCTCTGCAATGTGCTTTGTTTGTTCCAAAGGTATTTTGATCCTGATGTCACATCTGGGTCCATTTTTAGATTTTCAAGGTTTTCTCTAATTTTAATCTGGACTAGACATGTTCAGAATGGTATAAAAACATTCAGTGAGTTCTGCTTATTGCATTACTGTAATGTAACAGGAATAAGATCTTCTCTGTATTTTCAAATTAAACTGATTCAAAGGTTTTTCCTTGAAGCTTTAACTTTGATAACCTGCAGAAAAGAAAGAATCTGACCACTGAAGAACACACCTGTAAGTATGCTACTATACAGCAAATCTGTGCATTAGTTATAGGAAATACCAACATGTTTTCTGGGAATAGTCAGCCACATCGTTTATGGGAGAAAATCAAAACATATGGCACTGAGGATGGATCCCATGAAGAAGGCCTCTAGGATTGAAGATGGAGCCTTTCTTAATCAGTGATCTCAATGATATTAACAAATGTGATATTTTCTGATACTGTTTCTTAAGGTTTTACACATTTACCATTTGCTGACATAGGAGATTTATGTGAACATTGTACACCTTGGCAATGCTCAGAAGCATTTGTTTCTTGAATTGAGGCAGGTTTTAGAAAATGTAACACAATTCATTTTTTACTGCCTTTTCCCCATTTTACAGTGTTAAGTTATGTTCCACTTGTCATGCCATTTTGTCAGAGATGGTGTGGTATGGTGGATTGATACCTCTTTATTATTCTCTCCAACTTCTGCCTGTCCTTTAAGATTGCTCAATGATCTTTTTTCGAGCTATCCACTAAGAGTGGAAATATAGTAAACTACTTAGTACCAAGTTTGTGTGTGGGCTGTACTATCACTCTCTCAGTGATAGTACTTACATATTTCTTGAAACTAGGATAAATTGCAGTTAAGCACTAGATCAACAGGAAACTTGGCTAGATATCCTAAATACATAAATTCAGCAGAGCTTTAGCAGTAACTGGACCTTTAGATTATGAGCAAAAAGCAAAAATAAGAATATATTGCAAAATTTAAATCAAGATTTTTATCTTTGTCCAGTCCTTTTCACATTCAGAGTACAACTTCCACAGACCAAAGATTACTCAAATTCCACATCAAAAACTTCTAAAGGTTCAAATAAACTCAGAGCCAAAGTGCTGTGACTTTGACTGGCACCTTCTCTACATACAGAATGGTGTGCTCCATTTTTTTTATTCAAACCCTTTTCCACAAAACAGCATTAATATACAGTTAAAAGTCCTCTACACAGACTTACTGTGTTTTAAAATTATCTAATTAAAAGATGAGGAAATTCTCCTCCTAGTTACATAGATATGTAAGATAAAAGATTCTCATATGCTTGGTTTTTATTTGTCCCTTTCTATTCTATCGTTTCTACTCTGTGGACTGCACTTCAATCTTTGTACTAAACATGATGAAGTGCTCTCTGTACTTTACATTTCTTAAGCTACAGAGGACACTGGACCATTAAGGTACAAAATCCCTGTTGAAACTGCATGCAGTTGGCAATTGTCACAGTGGGCTAAACAGACTAGGATTTCAAGTGCTGGATACTATACTTAACAGCCAGAGAAGCTCTTAAATCGTGATTAAGAGAGGGCGTAATTTATCTGGAGAAAAATCCTCCTCTAGCAGCATATGTATAAGGCAGGCAGGCTCTATGTGCCAAGCTTTAAAGGGAAATTTGTAATAAAGTTTCTGTCTATCATGAACTAACTTCAGAGCATGAATAAACAAACAGGTTATGTACATCAGGGCTGAAGTATCAGTAAAGAAAATTTGCCTGTGCTGGCAGAGATGGAGAAAGAGTTCAACTTCAGTTATGTGGACCAATGCAACTCATAATGAAGTAGAGAGACATTTATCTCTTCACCTCAGACTGCTACTACTGATCTTGGCCATATGGAGATGTTTTCTAGCTCTCACATGTCATGTATCATAAAATGAATGGTAATTCCAAAAGTATAATGTCAAAACTGGTTAATGCACATTATTTGATTTAAGAAGTGCAAAACTAACTCAGTTTAAAAATTAGAGCAGAAAACATATCTTATTACATGCAATTGCAACACAGTCTATCCTGTCAATGGCAAAGATCAATGGCATGGCTAGTAATTCCTCCACTGAGAATAGGTAGGGAGAGACAAAGAATTCCTTTATGTCCTTCTCATTCATCAATAGATACCACAAAAAGTGGATTCTTTAGTGCTAGTTTCAATTTACATTATTAGCGTGAAGAACTTAATATTGTTTTGCAAGAATGTAAGCATAGTGAAGGAAGACATCTATGTAAAGATACAAAAACTTAATTTCAAAAAGCCAGTTGGTTTGTGTTCTCCCCCTTTTCAGTTTTGATGTACAACTGTTAACAAAACTTTAAAAAAAAAAATTCAGATTTAGGATCAATGCAAATTGGTGCTTTTTTCCCCACCAGAGCCTATAAAAAAACCCAGGTAAGTCTATCTTTTAAGAGAAAGCTTTCCATCACACTTTATTCTTTATTAAGGAGCAGTTTACCTGAGGACATGCTTAAAGATCGGTGGCATGTTCCACTGCACAAAGATCTGTTATTAAAATCAGGTGATTTTATACAGTTTTCTTGACGAACAAATGCCTGCAGTCGTTACTCAGAGAAAACTCCAACTGAAACTCCCATGCCACTAAAATCCCAATTGCAGACTTTTTCCTGCATGAATAATATTCAACATACATCCTAATTAATGTAAGCAGCATTACTGCCATTTATCTTTCTTTTTCATTGTTGGTTTGTTGTTGAGATTTGGGTTTTTTTTTTTCCTCAGTTACTTCTCCAGCAAAATGCACTGTGTTTTATTGTTAATTGTGATAAAAAAATAAATTAGCCAAATCAATTACAGTCCTGTGTCAATCTGTATGGTTGGGGCACAACTTTTACTGTTTTAATTAAATGAAGAAATGGGTCTATTGTTTAAAGGCATTAAAGAAGGCAATTCAAAACTTGAAGTAAAGCCTTTTGTTTTTACTGAGGGACAGAGCTGCCCATAAAAGTAATGCAGGTCTCTATTTGAATTTCATATCAGCTGTGAAATTTTTAAGAACCACAGAAACAATTGGTTATCCATTTTCTTCTTTTAGCTAAAGTACCACTAATTCTAATAGGTTTGGATTGTGAAGACATCCTACAAAATGTTGCTATAACTTCAATCCTGGGCTAACAAGAGGATAGAATCCTTCATGAAGAAGGAAGTCTGAAAAAAGGAACAGGAAGAATTATGAAGTAAAACCAACAAAGCCATATAGGTTGTCAACGACAAGGGGAAGATCAGTGGAATTATACTGTTTATTATCAATATAAAGCTGATCTTTTTTTGTATCATGACAGTAACTTCCAGTCCTACTCCCACTGAAGTCAGAAGAAGTTTTGACACTGTATTCAGCTGGAAGAAAAAGAGCCCTTTACATTGAAAAAGCCTGTCAGTCCAAACTCAGAGCTGTTGGTTCACATAGGTAAAATAAATACACAAAATGCAAACAAAGAACTCTGCATGAGTTAAAACTCCTTGAGCCCTTGAAACAGTATTAACGCAGCATTTTGTAGTCATGGGAATTAAGTCTTAAAGGGATAAAACCAGCCCCAGTTGTAAACTGTATTTCCAAACTGCAATCAGCAGTTGCTGAATAAAGAGGCTTTCAGGGAACCCTTTCTCTACTCATGGATGTATGCATATACAGCTATGAATGTACACCCAAGTAACAAGCCATTTCCCAGGCACATAGTGGTTTTTGCAGCCATCCGTCATAACTGACATTTTACCCTTCTCAGTCCTAGTGAACAGGAGCATATGATGGGCTAAATGACACATGCAGGTTACAGGTCTAGGCATGTCTACCACTCACTACACTAAATGGGATGTTCCACACATCCTTGGCAATGACTTGAGATGAGCTTTGGGAAATTCATAGTCTTGTTCACTGTAATGTAAGAGGGCAGGAGAGGGGTTATCTGCTGGTTACACAATATGCACCACATGTCACAGCCCCAATCCACAGAAAGAAAAGTGAATGACAAAAATTCTACTAACTTTAATGGGCTTGAGGGGTCAGTTATTTGTTGTACAGTTGTTTTAACCACTACAAAGAAAATCTGCAACAACAATATTGAGATTTTTTTGTGGAAACTGATAGAAAAGTCCCACTTCACTCTGAGTGCAAAAGAAGTAACTCGTTGGATCACGGCGAAAAAATGAAATGTTTTACTCTCATGATAATTATATTTTATACAGAATTTATATATATAATATTAAAGACTTACATTAATGTAAGTATACATTTCGTATCTTTATTTTATAAAAAAAAATACCCTGAGAAACCTGAATTTCAACAACAGAAGTATTTGTTGTAAATGGGATTTCACATATGTGTGAAACTGCTTAACGGGATTTTTAATCAAAGTCTGTCTCCTAGAAAGCTCTATAGTAGAGGGTTGGTACTATAAGGAATGCTGAGTAATTATGAAACTACATAATGATTCATCTTTACTTTTTCTTTTTCTGACTCACTCTTTATTGTGATTAGCAGAAGCTCAAACACTAAGCGAAGCTGAGACAGTATCCTGTCTAGATAGTTCCCCTTTTCACTCCAAAAATCCCTGGGCCAGAGGGATCACCAAAGCGGCCACCTTAAGAAAACATAAAACATTATTACTCTTCTGGTTTTCCCTAAATGCTCTAGGTAGCCATCACTTTATCCTATGTACACCACGTTCCATTACTGCCCAACCTAATAAAGACTTCTGTCACAGTGATAGCTTTTCATCTTCAGAGCTCTTTTCTCCTCTCCTGATAAGGCTGCCAACTCTACTCTCTGTAAATGAGCTCATGCGAACACTTTATTTTCAGCCTGTGGAAACAAAAAGGGCCACTGCTCAGCTTCAGAGCTCGAGGGGGCGGTTTTCTATCTTCAAAGCATGACCAAGGCGTTTGAAAGGGATTAAAATTAAACTGGTAAGCTTAGCTTGAAATAAGAAACTTGAAGCAAGACTATTGCACTCACAAACCCTGCTTTTTCTTTACAAGCTTCTGAAGTCCCTTAAAAATGGTCATTTTAACTCATTTTTATTTGTGTACTCAAACTTTTGGCGACTGCTTAGATAACACTGCTAGGCAGTAACCCATGTTACTATCAATAGCTGCACATAGCTGAGCATCTCACTCACAGGACAGATGGTTATCCCATCCCAGTGCACTTAGTTCAGAAACATGTGAAATGCAGCTTCAGCTTCCTCAGCCAAACAGCAAATAAATTAAAATTTTTTGCAATCAGTAGCATATGTTTGCATCTGTGTACAGAATGACTTGGGCCAAACCTGAATTGACATGTTTCATTCAGTGGCATCCTCAGTATTGTGTGAATGTGCAAATCCTAGCACTGTTTGCTGCACAATAAAAAGATGTGAAAGAAGAACAACTTTTTACAAAGACGTCCCCTGGTGATAGATTTTATAAGCTAAATTTCTTTCTCTGGCTCAATACTTACTATCTAGTGGCTACAAAAATTTGTTATGTTTTTAAAAGCTTACATAAAATTTGTCCTTGTAACAAGGCAAATCAACTATCCACCTCTTAAAATACTTTGCTTGTGTTATCAGCTATAGTTGGCCAGGCGGAGAACCAAGTGAGCAGTGGCTCAGAGCACAGATATTCCTACAGTGTGGTTCAAAATCCACTCATATAAAAATTATTTGCTCATCTCATATTACTAATCTGTCCACATCAGAAATGTTCCGCTCAAGATGAAGGCCCAGCTAATACAGATGTCTTCATATTTACCAGAAGCATGGGTTTGAAGGAAAGATACGTGGAAGTAAGGAGTGGTCATTTTGCAAAAATCCTTGAGAAGTTTTAGGTATGGAGGTTTTCCTCAAGGTGCTCTCTACATAGCGTCATTCTTCTTCAAGACACTGGAAATCTACTCTTAGCACCTTACTGCCTCTGCTATTACTATCTATAGATTCATCATTTTCAGAGGCACAATACTGCTGTCCACTGCTGTATATTCTAAGTTTTGGGCAGTTCTAGATAGCAAGTTCCTCATTGTTAAAGAGTTTTAATAGCAAAGTTCAAAAATAGAGTCAACAGCATAGCAGAGGGAAGGAAAACAGCCTTTCCTGTCTGGAAAGACTTCTAATATAAGTAAGGATATAATGGAATCTTGACTTTTTTTAACGGTGTCATAAAAGACAAACACCAAAAGTTAGCCAGAAACTTCAAATGACCATTGGAGGGCAAAATCTCAATGTCAAAATTACAGAAAATTTCTGTTAACATATTTTTAAATACAAAATGCTATGCAACCTTCTAAGAAACTTCTTGAAGAAAGAAATGATTAGCAATGGCCATGTCCAAAGATACCACAAAACACTACAAGAAAATATAAAGTTGCCCAGGACTGAACACCAAAGAAAACATGAAAAGGAAGCTGGAGAGAGAAGGGCTTCTGATACCATGAAAAAAGAAAAGGGGGTTTGGGAGATGGTTTCATTAGGTTCAAAAGAACCAACTTCTGTACTCATAACCAGTAGCCAAGTCACCTGTACTTGGAGTACTGCCTCCAAGCAAGTAGCAAAGCGCTGTTTAGTACACGCACAGCTTGACAAGTGGGCCCTTCTCTCCACACCCAACTAGGCAATCCTTGCCCCAATCCCAACCTCATGCTCCCTGGTGCCTTTGCCTACCACAAGCTATTTGATATTCATGGCTATCAAAGGCAGCAAAGTCCTGGGAACAGCTTGGCTAGGAGACAACTTTATGTAAACGCTTGAGATGTTATGAGGAACCTTACTCACTTTTAAGTGTAAGAGTCTGACATGGCTCTCTGACTGTGGAAGGGACAACAGCTCGGCAAACACTTTGCAGAGTTGTGAGAAAAGGAGTCATTGTTATAATCAAATCAAGCTGCAAAATTAGAAGTCATGCAGCAATGAAAAATGTTTTCTCGTGAACATTTTAAGAACTAAAGTTTGAGTGATTTTAAGAAGTTCTGTAAATATATCCTATAAGAAATATCTTCTGCATACCCAAAACACACTGCATATTGAAAACAATACCATTATACCCAAAGGCATGTACACAGGATAGATCTCAAAACAAGTTAATGACACAGCATTGGCCTGATCCTGCTTCTGCTACTTACAGCAGTTTTAAAAGCTATTAACTTCAAAGGCACAGGACTACATTAATGAGAATTAGCAGGCCCCCTTCATAGTCTCATAGAATCTATATAATGCTACCTACTATTTTTAATAATAAATTATATTATTAAGAACTGGGGCCTTTGACCTCTCTAAGCCATTAATTTGTTCCTATAAGCATGTAGGGTCTATAAGGCAGGATACAAAACCCATTAGTAGTAACTAATTGCAATTGACTAATTGATGACAAGTGACTGATCTTAATCATGTGGAGGGACTTCAAGACCTTCTCTTATTCTAGAAGAGAGGTACTTTTGACACTCCTACAACAGGTACTTGCTTCACAATAGCTCAAAACCAATTAGCATGACCCAAGAACTTCTATACCATACAGCTGCCATGTTGGATTAACATGCTGCACTCTATTCACTTGAGGATTTTACATCACTGTGTTTCATTACATCAGAATGATGTACCTGAAAATGAAACTGTAAATCAGTATTTGTTCTGCTAAGTCTCAAAATAACCATCTTTCAAATACTAATTTTGACATTCAAAAGCCTGTAGTTATCATCTCTGTAGTCACCATGTTAGTTCATGTTGTTAGCAGAGAGGACGTACAAACCCAACTTTCACGTCTGACAGGATTCAGATTTGGTTGCTGCTGTTTGTCCCTTTTAACAGGGAAAGGAAAATTGAACTCATCTGCTCCCTGATTTCTTTAAGTATTTCAAGCTTAACCCACGTTACATTATTACTGTCTCTCTTTTTTTTATCATGGAAAGGTATATCACAAAAGGAAAGCAACTACAGTCCAAAATAATTTCCATTTCAATGTGACTTTCTGCTCCACAACAGAAATTTCTCCTTCCTTCTCCATTTAAGAATACTTCTTTTTAATGTGGCACACACTCCTGCTTCCCTTTCAACTAAAGGAAGTTGAGAGCATTTAACATCTTGTTGGACAGCACAGTTAAAAAACACCTACCAGGAAACATCTTGTTGAGTAAGACACCTGCAACCTCTACCATTTATTCACAGTAATGGACTTTGAAATGTTCCTTAATGAGCACAGAGGCATTACAGAAAACCTAAACAGAGTTGTACTGCTCCAACAAAAATGTTGACCTAAGGCCACTAAGTGCTTAGTGTTATGATAACTCTTGAGCAAGGACTGGAATACTTGAAGGGAAAAAATTCTTTCCTATCAGAAACAGAGGAGGCAACCCTATCATCTGGGGGTGGGGGAAAGTGCACTGTTTTACAGAGAAGATTAGAAGAAAGCAGATGACACTAGGAAACAATGCAAAACAAATTTTTTAGTGAACTGAAATAAACTTGGATGGTAAATCTAGGATGTTGCCTGTCTAGTCCAATCCCTTCTTCTTTGGTTTGTGTTCATAAGAGATTTGCTGGCTATCACTTTGTATCATGTGGTAAACTCCAGAGAATAAGCAGAACCCTCTCAAGACCAGTAGTTGAATTTGGGTCAGACTGAAAAAACAACAGTTTAGTGGCCTACACTCCCTGTCTACTGAAGCTTTCTACTTGGATGGCTGTACCTCTGCTGAATTATTAAGAATAATGTTTCTCTGTCTCAAAAATCAAGTGGGCGTTGCTTGGAGCAGCAAATACTGAGCTTCAGAAGAAACACAGTGTTTATAAAGACACAAAGAGCATTTTTTAAAATCACCATCTATATTCTGTCACTTATATATCTAATATAGAGGATTTACTCTGTAACTCTTACTTTAATAATGCTAGTGCTGAAATATCCCTCCTATGCCTAGCTTCCTTTAAAAAATTACTGCACTTAGCTAGGGAAAAAAAAAAAAAAACACCTTTCTGTTTTTTATCCCTCAACTGCTATAGTTCTCAGAGTCTTCCATATTTTCAGCTATTATCCCTTTCTTGCAAAGAGCCCACTTAATAACGTTCACTCTAACAACCTCATTTATTTTCCAGAAAATTAACTCAGTTTCAACCCTGATTAATGATTTCATCTAAATGAATCAAATTAAAAATTGAAAATTATATTTCAAAAGCCAAAGCAAAAAAAATTGACCATTTCCAGTTAACAAATGATCCTTTCAAATATTAAAAGATGACCATGAAGAGTGCGTGATAGTAATGAAATCTAACTGGGGCCTACTGCTTATCTAGAGTTCACGAAGGGGGAGAAAAGGAAAAAAAAAAACCTTCCTGCATTGTTAACACTGAAGTCTCTTGGGATGCCAAACTGACTTCGACTTAGTCTTTGCCTGTAATCAGCACACCAAAATAATATGAGAATTTCAATGTTAATTAAACTGGTAGGGTTGGAGATGCACCAATACTGAAGAGGGATTAGGAAAGCACATAGTACCAATAACCGCATCTGTTAAAAAATCCTAATCTATGAAAGGGCAATTTAACCTTCCCAAAACTGTTAATACTTAGTTACAGGCTGTCTACTAGGGAAGAGGAAGATCTTGGGCTTAGAGAAAAGTCAGCTATAGTAACTGAGGAAAAACTGGTTACTCATATCACATATAGGATCTTGTAAGAAGAAGAGGGGTACAACCCATTAGCTTCTTGATTTCCTTAGAAAAGGAAACATATTTTTTTATTTTCCCTTCCTTCTTGTAGCCTTACAATTAACTTTGTTCTCACAAAAATGTATTTTAAAATTAGTGATTATTCTACATATTTTCCAAGTTATAGTGTTTATCAACTAGTAAAAAGCAGTCACCACTTATACTGATAAATGAATAATGTAGCATTTTAATTACAAATTTACTGATGCCATAGGAAATGTTAAATGAAAAACTAACACTTAACATGCTTCTTGGAATTGGGCCAAAGCACAGAGACCAATACTATTCCTCTTTGCCATGGCAAGGAAAATGCTAGAGATGTTTTTGCTTTCCAGTTTTGACTTTACTGAAGCTTCAACACTTGCATTGGGGTTATTTCACAGTCATCTTTGTGTCTACATGGAGTAACAGTATACAAGTGAGTGGTGGAACAGTATGGTTTTTTGTGGATCAAACCTCGGTGTGTATCTATGTTACACAGACATCTCTTTTTCTGACCCTCAGGAAACAGACTGTCCCATTTCAGTGCTTTGAGCCAGGGACAACTCCAGGAGCAAGGCCAAATACATAGATGTTTCTGAAAATTCAGAAGTTACCTGATGAGAGAAACTGGAGGCCAGTCCAGTCAGACATTTCCCAAGCTTTCCAAACAACCCTAACATACATTTATAACCAACCTGTAACGCACTGGATAATGAAATCCTGGTACAGACAATGCTGGCATTTCAGGATACGCCAATCTAGATGCTGATTCGGACTCCAAATAGGGTGGGCAAGAATTACAATATTTACATTCTATGACGTAAAACACTGCTGAACCTAGGTTTCCACTTAAAACAACATCAGATCAACCTGGAGTATAACTAGTCCCTCCTAATACAAAGACCTACGTTAAAAGAATAATAGTTGAGCTGCAAATACACCGAAACAAGCACAATCAACACAAAATTGAATATTTACATTGATGAAACTTTACAGAAGTATTTCTCCTACAAATTCTGTAAGTGTTCTTCTAGCTCCCTTTCATAAATACCATGAAAACTGCAGTGGAAAATGTATTTCAATATTATTAATCCTCACGGAGAAGTTGGAAATTAATGCAGTTTTGTATAAAACAGTGTTCTAATCAACTCTGGCTTTGCTAGATTGGAATTATTTCATGCCAGGTCACTCTCAATTCATGATAATTTTTACCCCTCCAAATTCTAGCAATTCAGAAATTTGGCTTTCGTTAATTCTCATGAATATCCACCTTGGCTTGCCCTGGTAATTTCAACCTTTGATTGGAGCGAAGGGAATCTCCTTGGTCCCCTCAGATTTCACTAGTACAGAGATCCCTACTAATCACTATCAGTGTGCACTAGAGATCATATATATGTAATGAAGTCACTTACATTTTTTAGTACAGACATGGCAACACCTTGAATTTTTGCTGGGAGCAATTTTATATTCCAGTCAGCACATATTGGTTTTTGCAGCCTCATCACCACCTTTTACTGGTTTTATCATCACTGGTAGTTCTTTCCCCTTTGCAGTTTTCCTGCCTGACATCTCCTTTAGCTGCTTGCTTCTTCTTATGTCTATCCCTGGCTGCATAAAAGGAGTACATCTAATGCTATGAGCAGATGTGCCAGCCTGCCACGTTAGCCATACCTTTGATGCTCACTATATCAGAAACAATAAAGCCCAGCACTGTGATCTTACAAACACAAATGAACACCAGCTTTGCAAGTAATGTGTAGTACAGACCAAAAACTCTTGCAATAATTGTAAGCATTTTCTTTTAAAGCAATGGAAAAAGATGATGCAATACCACAAAACCTTTATTTTTTAAATGTCCATGAAAAGGCTTTTGCTACATTCTGTTTTCCTACTAGAAATAAGTCCTTCATATCCCTTCTGTCCTCCAGGGTAATGCATTAGCACAACTGTCTCTCTACAGTGGACAACTACATGGTATTCCTTTAGAAACCTATCAGTTGACATACTTGAATCGTATAGACCAATTCAAGAGGGCCTTTCAATTGCATTTGGTTAACTACAGAAAGGATTTAAGCTTATGCAGAAAGTTAAAAACAGTCTTAAATTTGTTGAATTTTTGCTAACTCTCAGTTACACAGAGAGCCATGATATATTTGTTACCAGAACTCTGCCACTAGCAGTCAAAGAGTCAAGATTCTGAACCCTTAATCAGGGTTTTTTATTTATTTTTATTATTTTTATTTTAGTTGTGTAGCATCAAGTAGTAAACTGAACTTTATCAGTTACCACTTAGATGACAGCAGAATAAAAAAGTTATATTTGAGGGTGCAGACAAACCAAACTCCTGTAAGCTACTTAAAGAAATAGAGCTGTAATTCAACTGACGTGAACAACAAAAGAAGCTTTGGCAAATAAATGATTCATGTTTGAGAAGCTACAAACTTTCTATTGCAAAGTTATTGAACAATTAATTATAGCCACTCAAAAATGTATCAAAACAGAAGTAAAACCTATAAAATCACCAATTAATTAAGAATAT
>JANIJG010013336.1:70937-85499 GCA_024611175.1 Megaceryle torquata | reverse complement strand
TAACTATAAACCAGGCAGACTTCTAGGAGACGGAAACAATGGAAACTATCTGCCACAACATTTCAGAATCAGAATTGCTGAATTTTAAACGGAATATAACTTATGAGTACATCAATAATAAATAAATATTACATAATATATATTATATCTATAGATACTCTCCACTATATATAGACCTGTTGTGTGCATATATACTAGGTGTATTAATAGCGATACATTATCACTATTAATAGATACATATGCTACAGGAAATAGGAATATGAGTTTATACTCACTGAACAATATACTCTTGTTCAAAGTCACATTAAATTAGGCAACAGTGTTGGCCAAAGTTTAACTGATTTCTCTGGGGAAAGCAAGAGGCACATGCTTTGACAGTCACCAGTCCCTTCATAATCCTGTTGCTTTGCACTAAAGCATGAGGTTTTATATAAAACGTTTGTTTTTTTTTTTTTTTTTAAACATTTTTACTAAGCCTCATTCTTGACAATAGTAAAAAAATTTTAAAAATTAAATCTGCTTGAGTAGTATATTCAAGCAGAGGAAATTTTATCCAGAACACATAAAGTTTGTCAATATTTTATGACCTAAAAAGACATTGTTAAATTGAGAAACATAAAGTACCTGGAAAGACAGTCACTACCAAGCCCATATTTATCCACAGTATCTTTCTGTACATTGCATACTGTGGATATGCTGCTGTAGTACTTCTGTCTTCATTGATACCTGCTGATAATACTCACTATTTTCCTTCAAACTCTAGGGCTCTATGAAAAGATCATAAAAAAACCATTATTTTTTGTCTCTTAAAATATTGGGAAAGCATGCACTCCCTAAACTACTACAGCTCATTTCACACTTCCTCTAGAGTATCCACATTTCTGAAGCGACATCATTGAAATTCCTTTAATTCAAAAGGAACAAAATGGTGAAGGAATAAACAAAAGCCTCTGTTTCACCCTTTAGAGATTAAAGCAGTAAGACATTGCTAAAGCACAACAAAGTGCTCAAGTTGTTGCTATCTATGTAATACCATGAAATTTGATTTTGGTTTACTTGTTTTTCCTTACTGTTTCCAGATAGAGGTCTTAACTTAGGAATAAGGAGATATAAAGCACCCGAAACTGAATTCACATCAGTAGTATAAAACAAATCAGGGAGTAGTAATAAATGTCAGAGCTGTAGCAGCAAAGACGCGTCACTGTTTTTTCTCATACTTAAAGTGAAATACCTAGCTGTTATCTTTGTGCCTGCAGAGCCTCCCTATTGTAGATTCAATAATACAAGAGGCTTCTTATCAGCAGCCTGGGTGACTGATTGGAGCTGTGATATGTTTAGACAATGCACTGTTTTTAACTGAATTTACAGATGCCCCAACTCAGACCGGAGTAGTAAACGCCAGAGACTAATAGGAAATTAAACATGTACAATGGACTAACTCCATTTGCTCTCACACACTGTAATGTGTTTAGTTAACTTACTCATAGTCACACTTTATCTTTTTCTCTGTGGATTCTCTAGGATATGTTTCAAATTGGTCAAAGATTAAATCTTCCTTTCAATTTTTTTTCACTATTTTATTGCTGCTTTCCCTTATTATTTGCCACTCTTTCTCTTGTGCAGATAAGCTAAACAAGATGACCCCAGGTATACTCTGCCAACCCAATTATCAGATAGTCAGGAAGTAAAGCAAGGGTGCAGAAGACTCCATAATACTAATATTAATGTAACATGAGAAGAACAAAATCAGCTATTTATCCGAAATAAATGGTTTCTTTAGCTCATTTGAAATTTGTGAATGTTAATGTACCTGGTAAGTAACAAAAAGCAAGATGGAGGGTATGGTGAATACATGCAGGTACCTAGCTTCTGCAGGTCACTAAAGACAAGGTTTAAATTAACAGTTATTCAGTATTTTCATTAATGAAAACTGTATCAAGTAAGTACACTCTGAATAAACCATTTGGAGAAGCAGAGGCTTTACATAACTTCTCAGTATTCTTTCTTGTAACAGAGAAGTTCTTTTTAAGTAAATTCCATCTCTCTTGAAGAAAAATAAAATTCAAAAACATGTTCTCCCATAATATATCAATCAGAAAGTGGCTGTATTGCACTTATTAAAACTACAGTTTTTTTAACTACTATAAAAAAAGAAAAAAATACTGAAAACAAAACACATTCTCACATCCAGAAACACCTTTAGCCAATATATTTACTATTTTAATTGTATAATAAAAATTCAGTTGAAGTTTATATTTAAAAAAAATCTTAGGTCAGACATAAAAATAGGACATACAAAAGGTTTCCAGACACATACACAAGGAGACAGAAACAGCACTTGCAGCTTTTTTCCAAACCACTACCTGACCTCAATAATTTTTGGGCCAAATCCTGCAGACAAGTAGCCTGGCATATTTAAATCACTTGCAAAAAAGGGATGAGAACTAAGACCAGGTAGGTAAAACAGTGGAATGTGCCTTATCGACTTGTGAGAGAATTGGAGAACATTTGGAAAAAATATTCACCCAGTCTGCAAATATTATCTTCATAACAAAATTAATTACTTGGATGCTTGTCTTCAAAGAATCAGTTATTAGGTCTCTGATGGAAAATACATATCAGCACAGATTTTCAACCTGATCAAATAAGGGAAATCCCAGGTTTCTAATTTAGAAAGTGTCACTACAAAAATATATTTCTAGGCTCTTCATTTTTTTTTTAATCAGATGTTATAAAAAGGACATAAGATATTACCATTAGGCTTTACTTAATTTTTGCCTGTCCTATTGAGATCTTTATCTATTTCCATTCCTTAGTGTATATCCATTATCCACATGGAAATTAATTAGTAAAATGGTAGTTTTCTAACAGCTTTCCCCTGATACAAGATTTGCCTTTGTAAAAATCTGCCTTTTAAAAAAATCTAATTCTTATTGATTTTTTTTTTTCCCTACTGGAAACTATCTTGAATTCTTGAGAAACACTTCACTAAAGAAAGACTAATAAAACAATCATTATCTGGTAAAGCAGGCTTCACAGAATTTTTTTTTTTCAAGTAGTGGGCAGTACTACAGATGTTACTTTTCCCAATCAAGGTCTGATAGATATTTGAAGTAGAAGACATGGATAAATACCTGACCAGTCTTTAATTAGTATTACAGATGAAATATTTATTATTTTAATATGAATCTAGAAACAAAGTGAAGCTGTGTTTGCATCTTCTGTCAGTTTAAATGATACCTTGTTTTATTACTTTTGTCTTAAGACCAGACAGGTTGAAATTTTTTTTTACCCATAATACATTTTTGGTTGCCACGGTCTACATAGTTATGGTAAATATTTACTAGTGCCATTTAGCTCATGGAGACCTCCTGAATGTGTAATTCACAATATTCTGTGAGTCGGGTGTGCATCCACTTTGCAAACCAGTAAGAAAAGTATTAATAAAGAAGTTAAAAGTTTCTCTAATTTTCCAGCTATAAAACAACTGACCTCTTATACTGAGAACTGACTCATGTGAATCATTGAATAATGTCCCCCATAAAGATAAGCAACCATAGAAATAAATACCTGGTTTAAGTGGATCCACAGACTATCTACTCTCTGCTCCAACTCATATCATGGAACAAAACAGGTTTCCCAAAACTATATAACAGTGCTAAGAGATCAAAAGCTACAGCTTTAAGTGTGCCATGAGAAGACAGCAGGTGGTTTTATCTGTGCAAATGCACACACGCATACAGAATTCAGTACATAATGGTTCCACCACAACTCACGAAGTACACTGAACTACGCCCATGTTGAAGAAGACTGCATAAACGGTTACGCTCAAGCTTAAAGTAAGCTGTAAACAAAACTCGAAATATCTAAAGACAGAAGTTCTAACCATCAGCTATACATTATTGCCATACTGCCATCATGGCATTATGGCCATATCCTTCTATTAAGGCTTTGACTTTTTGCAACAGAGGGGATGTCTGGTGACTACTGTCAAAAGTGACACAGAGACAGAACAATGGAGAGCATGAACAAATGCAAGAACAGACTCTGGCAAAAATAATACAAACACCACAAATGCAACACAAATTAATGGACTAGTGAGAATCTATAAATAACTAGCAAGGCTCTTGAATGGTTTTCGTCCTACTCATTAGTTGTTACTACACTTTCCCACAAACCTATCATATGTTGTATACCATTTGTGTCTTTGCCTTCACTTTCATTACTCTACTTAGTCTAAGTAGATAGAAGGACATTATCAGGAGGGAGTTATCTGTTTGTTGTATGTGCTGGAGTTTTAAGAGCAGACTGTATTGATAGGAGCATGGTGTGGTTTATATTTGTACTTATCTGTCTTCAGTGTAATGGAGTACAGAATTCCAAAAGAAACGCTAATAAAAAATACCCAAAATAGTAAGACAGAAGAGGACCGGATGTATACAGGGGATACAAAACTAGACTGACATCATCTTTCATAAAGCTGGAATTAGTAAGACAGACTTGTTGGAAATATCTTTCAGAATGTTATGATTTGGTACTAAGAGGTTCAACCTGTACCCAGCAGCCCAGTGACAGTCTTGCCAATTACTTCAGTGGGATTAGAAAATGTGCCTTTTGTTTATCAGTTCTCAAAAATGAACAGTTATTTGATCGGCTCAGTTATAAACTGAGTGGAGCAATGCCCCATGCACATTCTGTATCTAAACCACTAAAATTTGGTAGAAATCTTTTTATATTTAGGGAAAATAAGCTATTCAAACTTGCAAAATAATTTTACCACATATAAATTTAGTATGAAAATTAATTTGTCGTCTTTTGCTAGTTTAGACTGCTTTTATTATTTAAAGAAACCTTCCTGGGATTGATTAGACGATAGTTCCGTATAAGGCTGTACAACATTTATTGCTGTTTGTGTCATCATTATCTACACATAACTAAAGATAACTGTCACCATCATTTAAACTATGCAGGGCGCACACGTCTATGCACTTCATTATTCCATCAAAACCCCCTTACTGTTACAAATATTGTATAGCAGTGCTCAGGCTCAGTCTGCAAAGGCAAGAAGTCAGAAGACAGAAAACATCACACCTGGTGCCAATTCCTCCAACTGCAATTTCTGCCTTCTTTTGCATCAGACTTTATACAGAAAACTAGGCAAATAATGCTCAACTTTGCAGATTAATATCCTTTTGCTGTATGTTATTACTAGCTTCTATACATACGATATTCCAGATGCATTTGTGAAACTGAGAAAGATAAAGCAACTTGTAATATTCACAAGTACAGCAATCTTTCTCTTTCACGTTCTTTGTTAGACAACTTTTACCACTTAATTTTCAGAAGAGCACCATTGATTGCTACCAGAGGAACCTTACCACCTTAGCTTGTAGCAGGAAACTCAAGAGATGAGACAAGGGGCAGTTAGTAGGGCTAGGAAGAGTCTAGCCCATTTGTGTTCCCTTGGTCCCATGCTGTGAGAGCTTATGCCCCAGGGATCTGGCTCAGTCCCAGAGGACAATTTTGAGGATAAGAAAAGGGTTTTTCTCTGTTCTCTTTTTCTTTCCTTAAGAAAATGCATTTGTGCATTTTAGACCAAGCCACTGCTCTCAAATCAGCCAGAGCCCGATTGGTTCATAAGTTGAATCCATGTTGGGAGATAGCAGCCTTATTCCTTCTCCCTCCCCACTCCAGGGCCACAGCAACTCCGTAATTATTTATTACATTTTTGTCAACCTGACAAAATTTTCCCAAGGAATGAAAGCAAAAGGACAAAAGCAATTTTTCACTATTTGTATTCCAGCATAGGCTGACAATTTTAAAGAGAAAGCATAAACAGTTCTTTACCCCAAGACCAAATCCTTTGCCAAGTAATAAAATCTTGCTACAAACAATGGAGATGGAAAACATTCTCAAATAAAATGTTGCAAGATTGTTTGGTAGATAAAACATCTTTAGTCACTCAGAAAGGGGGAGAGTCTTACAAGCTGTGGTTTCTATTCTCTGCACTCTGAGAAGTCAAGAAAACACACTGCATTTGTTACTAGGAAAGGAACTTCCCAGTTTTGGCATCTTACCACACACATTTAAAAAGAAAAAATTATTCTTGTCACAGTTTAGTCTCAGCACTAATGGAAAGCTATTGAAAGATCTCACTGGGCAGTTCATACCTCCAGTCCCAGTCAGAAAATGACATTCAATATATTCAACTCTTAAGGTTTGTATGAATTTTGGGAAGAGTTTGCAAGATCCTGACTTTCATACTAGCAATTGGGAATTTGAACTAGGAGTACAGTCCCTAAAGCTGCCATAAGAACCGCTGCTGTGTTTCTTCATATTTCAAAACTGAAGCACTGAAATACCCAGCTTGGATTGACAAGGAGCAAAAGGAGGTGGTTCTTGTCAGAAACGGACAATGTCAAAATGATGACTGACATACGTCCTGAGAGAGGCCAGGTGTGAAACCTAAGCAAGCACAAGCTTGAAAAAGGGACTCCATAAAGGGTTTGGAGAAGTGCAATGTAGAAATGAGGATTATTTACTCACTACCCACTCTGTAAGAAAACACAATAATAAGAAAGATTTTCTCCAAATGTTACCATGTTACTTTCACTTGTATTCGTGCTGCTTCTTTCTGCCGAGGGTTCTAAGATTTTAAATAGAACAGCAAAAAAAAAGCAGGGTTTGGCTTATGTGAAAATAACATTTTGGCCTTAAACAAAACTTCCAATACCAAGGAAGGGCAAAATTTTCTACTGTAGAAGGAAGATTTTTGTTTTTAAAGATCCTCCCTTTCTCATTTACATGCAATAATGTAACTAAATAAAAGGCCCAGTATACAGATGGCAGTTCACAGAATGACCCAATGTTATCGCCAAACAATTTCTTTTATCCCATTCCTTTGTAAACAAGGTGACTTAAGGCTCATCAGAGTTTTAAAAAATGTTTAAGTTTAAGGGTAGAGGCTGGCTTTTCAAACCTGAATAATTAATACATTATGAATCAGTAACCTCCCCCGTAATGAGGTTTTTTAAAAAAACCTTACTGTATTTCATATTAATTTACAGAAAGAGCAACTTCTTGCTTTGAGACTACAGTGAAATATCACTTACAAGCTTTTCAAGCCCATGTTGTCTATGTTGCACTAAATGTGAAAACTGTCTCCCTGATTCTGCACCACGCTTTACAAAAAAACCACACCGTTTGCAGATCAAAGGGAGACGATTTATGCTTTCATCCCAGCTGACGGACGATTAAATTAAAACAGATCAGCAGTACAGTGCATGGGCAGGTGGCTTTAGCTGCCACTGTCGGCCTCAGAGCGATTAAATTGCGGTGGAGATGGAGGGCCTTCCGCTCTCATTCCCGCACTTACAGATCAAACGGTGACAAATGAGATGTTACTGCTCTTGTAAAGCAAGGCTACAATCTGTCAAAATCCAACATAATTTGTGACCCTACGTGACATCCTCTTTCTCTTTTTTTTGACATTTGAATACAGTGATTGTACTAGAGTCAAGTCCATTTAAGTGAATATAGTCAATTCTATCTAAAGGAATATAGCCTGTTAGCTCCAACATGGTGGCTGAATATATATCTGGTTAGTACTCCAGCGACCCTTTGTGTTAAGTGCATACCATTAACAATGAATTCTGATTTTTCCAAGTTATATAATTTGATATCTTGACAGCTCAGACACTTAAAGCACCACTATTTGTTTTAAATGGCTTTATTTTATTGTTTAAATGTCAGTATCAAAATAAAGTAATGCATACAGTCTTGTCAGTTCCAGTGCAGGGGAAGTGTTCCTGTGAGGAAAAAAAGGCCTTAAGAGAGTTTGTTCTAAAAATGGACTAAGTTGTCAATTATGTCTTTTGCTGCATCTTCAAATGACTTGCAAAATTTTATTTACACTGGGTCTTTTGTTTAATGGGTAAGCTTATCAAGTTACAGGGCAAGGAAGCACAAAGGGACTGCAACATCTTACTTTAAAGAGACTAATAAATAGAACCTTCAAATAAACAGAAAGAAGAAAGTAACCACATGTGTATTAATTTTTAAACATTTGTACAAATTGCCATAAATGTCATAGTGTCACTTGGAAGATCAAAAGTATGAACTCTGCCTCAAATTGCAGTTTAACACAGTCAGTGAAAATCTGATTGGGAGAATACTTTCAAGAACAGACTAACTACCTGTATTCTTGTTTTTCTTTTAAGGAATAAAGGCAGTGTATAACACAGCAATGATATTAGATTTTTGACCATATGTATTTCCAGTAACTTTGGGGTTAAAAAGATCTTCACTGCAGCCAAGAATTTACAGCATTTATCGTTCTCTTAATGTTTTAAGGTGGGCAGTTTAGCTATCTACCACAAAGCAGTCAAAGATCTGATCTAGGGGCTCTTTATATTTTCTGTTGACCATTGATCTTTGGGCTGGATAACTATATCTTGCTGGGAATTAAGTTAGAAACAGCTTTATTTACAAAGAATGAAAATGCATAAAAAAATATCTCAAGTGAACAAATCTTAGGGGAAAAACAGATATGGTACACTACGAAGTATTTATACTTAAGATATATACAGCTCACCCCATTTCTGTTCTTCAGCCAAAATGTAAGCCAAAACTTCTTTCATCAGACTTGCATACACTTCCTGTTTAGCCTATAGTTCTTAAACTGGAAGTGGTGGCAAATTTGCTAATAAATATAGCCAGCGGCTAACGTGCATGCCACGAAGCTACTGTAGATAATCTGCCATGTGCAGAAAAATCCCAGCTAGTGGCTGGCCCCTTATTTGGCAAATTATATACACTAATCCTTTCTTATCGTGATGACCCTTGTAGCCTGTCTAGGCTTCAAGGCCTGTCAACACCCTATTGTTACCGATTTATAAAAAGGAAGACTCAGCCCATGTGGCCACACTCTACCCTTCTAACCTTGCCTATTAAAGGCAGGGTCTCTGCAGCCATCTGACATGGAGAGGGGGGAGCGGCCATGTATATAGTTTACGTAGGCAGCAAAACAGCACTTCACCCTCAACAGAGCGCTGCGAGGCCCCAGGGTCATCAGGTCTATTATGTCAGGAGTGCATCAGAGGTGTCTGCAATAGCTTATGCTTACAGCTGTGCTGGGCAAGAGTACCCGTTCGCCGTAAGGAAGCGTGAGCTATAGCACGCCAGCGGGGATATGCAGAGGAAAAAAAAAAACTATAAAATGGTGGGCTCAGAAATAAAATCATAAAGCAAGAGTGGTGTTTCTGCTTACTACACTACTTTTCTTGCTATTAACTATTTAGGAGAACTATTTCCAATTCAGTAGTGGAGTTAAAGACTCTATTAGCCAGATGAACAAGTTAAGTGCTGAAGGTACTTTGAGAAGAAGAGATACTTCCCAGGTTGCAGTGAGGAGGGAGTGCAACAAAACAGTCATCAAAACAGCAACTTCTTTGCACTAGAATCTGCAGTTTCTTTTAAACTGCAAGATCACTTGGGTACAGATTGTCACACAGTGATAAATTCAGTCTGCAAGGCTTGAATGAAACAGCAACAAACATTTCTCTACTGTTTGCATATACAACTGTATTAGAAATCATCTGTTGATTTGCAGCAAGATACCCTATTGTAATGACAAACAACCACAGCACGGGACTGCCAAGTGGCCCATGTTTAGAGAAGATTACTGTCTTTTTATGAGTTCTATCTGGCTCAGGTTTTTGTAAAGGCTTTTCTAGTTTTATAGGCTGTCGCAAAACACAGAGCTGATCTCATTCCACTCTTTTTCCTTCCCTCATCTCTCTGCTTCTGATGTAGATTCTGTACCAGTCACAGGGGATGTAGGGCAGGCTTTCACCTTTGACTGTAAGCATGATAGGAGGGGAAAGAAAGGTGGCAGAAGCATTATTAAGTTTAAAATATTTCCTGTTCTTCCAGGATGAGAATAAATTGACCCTCCATGACTATGCGGGATAGAGATAAACTGTTCTTCACCCTTTAGGAATCCTCTGCCACCTCAGGGATTTCCTCCCACCTCCCTAAATAAAACTCCGCATTACTTCCCATGAATAATATTTTTTAATAATTTAAAATATGTTCAGTTCACTGGGGTTGGTTTTTTAGCCTCACTGCTTATTGTGTTTTTCAGTGTCTCCTTCAGATGCTGCAGCCAACTCATATCTATTGTTTCATTAATGAGGCCAGCTAAGAGTCATATATTTCTATTTAGCTTCCCGGGCAAAAAAATGGAAGCACGTGTGTGGGTAATGCTAACACAACCAAAAGCCTCCCAGGAATAGAGCGAGAACACAGTGCCTTTGATTTATAAATAGATATCACTATTTATAATGCATAAACAAAATGTTTCATGATTTGTAACACTAAGCCCAGGCAGTTATATTGTTAAAAAAAAAAAAAATCCAAATGCCTACTGTCTACAGAAATAGAAACACTTATTTACGCAAGCATCATGAGGGCATGGACTGGTATTATATGAACTCCTGCCAATTAAGTGAGGTACTTGCTAATTACTGTCCCGTATCTTCAAGGACCAAAGTGGTAGAACAGTACCATGTGAGGCAACATGGTATCATGTAGCAGAGCTGAACACAATCCAGGTTAGATTTAATGTTCAGAAATGATCGCATACTGTATTACTCATGTCCAGCAACAACATTTTGATTACAGGAATGCTAAGCTCCTGGTCTTAACCACAGCCAGCACTTGTTGCTACTGAAAGATTAATGTTATCTCTGTGTTTCAGTAACCCTCATATATGGCCAAAATTAGACTGTAAAAAGTCCAGTGGTCTCTGAGTGAAATTGTTTTTAGCAACAGGCTACAAACGCACTGCTTGGGCGAATCATCTGGGTCCCAACTGAATAATACCTATCCAGCCAGGTGTAAGAATGCCTGTCATAAGCAGTGGCATAATTACTACTTTGCACATCACTGCAGAAATATTTCAGGAAAGGATAAAACAGTTTCTTAATTTCTACTAGGCAAAGTAAAGCCTTATTATCAAAAGTGATGTGGATGAGTGAAAACAGAAAATTTAATTTAAGAATGTCCAATTAGAATATAAGGATTTGCTTTTTATGGATTTTAAATGCAAACAGTGTTATTTCTCTCATGAGTTGTGTAACTAATTTTCAATTCCTACTGAAGCATCTGTATTTGTCACTTATTTTGGCAAGTATACCACCAGCTTACTGCTCATTCCTTCTAGCTGCGGAATAAAGACAGATCTATTTCATTTCTGTATTTCACATTGGTGGGGTGGCTTATGCTTAAACTCAATAAAAACAATTAAAAAAAATCAAAAAATATCACATCTCTGTGTCACTACTCAAAATTGTACAGCAGCTAAAAATTAATCAAAAGAAAAACGAGAGAAAATTTCTCTGTCATTCATGAGATCTAGCCACCAAACTCTCAAGATTTCAAGTGTTCAATGGATTATGGATCAGACCTAAATCATAACTAAATTTCCATAGTAAATCAAGACTGCTGGTTAACTGTATTGATAATTTACTACTGTGATTTTAACACTAAAATTCACATTGTTAAATTATTACGCAAAAATAAATGTACCTATTGTACTGCACCAAAAAATAATTCATGCATACAGTTACTCTTGTACAAAAGACAACAGCTATTATGATTTGATGGCCAAGTCAGGGTTTTAGAATAATAACTTTAAAAAAAGATGACCTACTACTGTTCTCTTGCCATTTAATCCATCATATAATATGTGTAGTATAGTAAAACTGAGCCTGTATTTAATGTGCAACTAAAATTAAACATCATTGAAATCAAGCCTTGGGGTTTTGTTTATCAGCAGACAATGACAACAGAACAGATGAAGTCCTCGTGCTTATGAAAAAATTTAAACATCTCAGGAAACACTCATAGAGACATGTCTTCAAAACAGTTTTCTAAGCACAGGATCCTCAACCACATCACATAGGGTACCTTACTTGCCACATATATTTCTTTTTTAATTCCTCTTTTATTGCTTGTACATAACAATTAATATGCAAATAAATACTTACCTAGAAATGTTTCTTTTCAACTCTTCTGTTTTACAACAGACTATCCCTTTGAGAGCAAGTTGGCTTATATTCATGACCTACTTTTATGAGGTCTATTAGTTTTGCAATTGAAATCTAACTTCTCTAACAAGGTGTGGGACTTTCAAGCAGTGCAGAACTAGCCACATGCAAACACTCACATAAAACCACAAAACAGTATTAGAGAATTCAGAGTGTGTGGCATGCTTTTACAAAGCTTCTTTCCAAATCAGGCAGTTTCCATTTTGTTAGGACAATCTGTTATCTGCCTATATTATGGGACAAACTATTCTGTCTCATCACATTTCCAAGGGTTTTTTTATTTCCCTCTTTTGAACATTTTCTTATTTTGGGTTTTTTTGTGTTTGTTTTTAACTACTTACTAGTTAAAACCCTTCTTTATCAACATTTTTAATTACTTGAAAAAATAAACCTCCCCTGAGAACTGAATACAAATGTTTAGGAGATACTTCTCTAAGAAATTGTAGGAAAATATCCTAAACAAGTACAGATCGCTTTTTTTTTTCCTGTCACTGCTTTGTTCGTTCCAGATGCTCTGTGCAAAAAGGAGAATGAGTCCCCTTCACCTTCCTATCTTGCTAACTTTAACAAAAGTTACTTTTTGAGCCCTTGTAAACATAGGATGCCAGACTGAATCTTTTCTGTACTCCAGTGTATAACTTGCCACTAGGTTAAAATAGAATTCCCAGTATTGTAGAATAATTATGTGTTTAAGCTTCCATGTCTTCCTTTACATACTGTAGCAAACATATACACTTGCAAAAGCTGAATCTGCTTCATACCATCAGCTATGACTAAATTGTCAACTTTGTTCTGTAAACTGAGGACAAGTCACAAATTAATTTTACTGAAATTCATTTGCTCTTTCCCAAGCCTGGGTGTGACAAAGCCATCTGCATCCTACTTTATCACACAGTAGACAATGTGTAAAACTCCATGGTTCAGCAATAAACTCTTCAAACTACTAGCATAAAAGTGACTAACTGGTTATTGCCCTGTTGTTCTTTAGACAAAAAATTCTCCCATTTCTCTAATCTTCCTTCAATCCAGACAAAATCTTTTCTTCCTGCCCAACACAAAAGAAAAAAAGAGAGATGAGAGGACTTTATGCCCTTTCCACACTCTATCTCCTTCACAAAAACAGTGGCTTTCTTAGGGCCCAAGCCAGCTATAGCAAATGATCTTGATAATTATCTTCAATCTGGCCCCAGTGACACCCAGAACTTTCCACTCATGGATCTCAGTCCACTGCATACATTGACACTGACAAACAGAGAAAAGATAAAACTGAGGTCAAAATTACTTTCCTTCAGACATGCTAAGCATAGACACCTTTTATATTTCAGTAATATGAGACCAGTCCATGGGCATTCATGAGTTCTGAACAACAACATCCTAGCACAGATGTCCTTGGGAAAAGAGTGAAGGGGGAATATTAAAAAGAGTTCAGGCTTACCTACTGATTTTTGTAACATGAAGAACAAAGGAAAATGCTAGTTGACTAGACATACATTACTCATAGACTATGTGACGAGTGTGTACCAAGATGACACTTTTTCTTAGAAGCACTTGGACAACTCTCCTGCATAACTCCTACCCCACTGGGAAAGCCTGTCCCAACACAACCTCTGAAGATTCTCAGTGTCTGGTCAACATAGGAAACAAAAAAGAGAAGCACTAACCTAAGACTCTATTACACAAAGACATTTGTGGTCTGTAATCCATGGGCTCATGATGATGCACTGGTTCAAATAAACTGAAGCAGAACAGCTTTACAGTTTTAAGAAAAAAATGATGATTGTCAGCCATTCTGACTAAAACTGACATTTCAGAGAAAATTACTATTCATTCTATACATAGTACGGATTTAATGTGTATGTGGACACTAGGCAGAAATAAAGAAGAAGATCATCCCTTGATGGACAAAGCTGATCAAGGAAAGAGAGAAGAAGAGGAGAGAGGAGGAGAGAGAAAAGGTATCTTGCAATGCAAGAAGTTTCCTCTTCCCAATGTGCATGCCTGACTACAAATGTTAACACTTGCTATTTCTGTAGCAACAGCAAATCCCACAGTATTTCACAAATCAGTCACACCTTGATAAAAAAAGAGCATAAGCATGGGAAGAAAACCAGCAGATAGCTCACAGTGATGTAGTGCAGTAGTTTAGGACAGGAAGTAACAGGTATACTTCACATCATCAAAATCAGAATTTCACACAAGAATCCTTTCCAGAGAAAGAAAAATCTCCAGAATATATTGGCATAACACACCAAAACACTGGAGGTGCAGTTATAGATGAGAACAGAAAGCTCTTAATTGTTGTAAGTTTCTATTTACAAACAAACAAACAAAAAAAAAAAAAAAACCAAAAAAAAAAAAAAAAAAAAAAAAAAAAAAAACCAAAAAAAAAACCCCAACACACACTCATGCCATTCTTTTCACCCCAGCCCAAGCTCCTTTGTTTCCTCCCCTC
>JANIJG010013336.1:60039-70837 GCA_024611175.1 Megaceryle torquata | reverse complement strand
GGTAAAAGAAAAAAAATGTTAATTTTAAGAATTTTGCAATAAAAAAAAAAAAAAAAAAAAAAAAAAAAAAAAAAAACCAACAACAAAAAAAAAAAACCACTGTGGGAATCCTACCTGTTGCAATTTGAAGAATGCAGCTTCAGATACAGAGAAATATGCAGAAGATACTATGGAAACCACCAACTTTTAAATTAATTTATCAAAGTTCCTGCAATTCTTTGTTCCAAGAAGGCAAAGCAATCAATATTAAGCAAATAAAATTCACCTGCATCTATCTAAAGCATTTTATTAAATAGAAAGCTGGGGGTGAAATACTGCAATTGGTTAACGTCTGAGGCTTTCATCTCTGGGGACCCGGGTTCAAAGCCTCACCTAGATAATAAAGAAGCACATTTACGGATGTCAACAAACCAAATTTGATAGTAGTTTTCCTGACTGTAATCTGACTGTATCTGACGGTCCTGATGATCTCTATACTGACTTTATCTTCATGTTTGCAAAATGCATAACTCCAGAACTAAGAGCAACCTTTCCCACACGTGTTTCCCTCAAACAACTAGTTCATATTGGCATAGCTGACCACCCCTTCTAATAGGGTCTAGGAAGAAATAAGCAGGCTTTAGGTCATGCCTAAGGCACACTGGCAGAAGAAACTGGCTGAACTATGCTACCGGAGCCTTTACTGTCTTCATCAATCTACTCGCTGATATGACTGCCATAAACACCACCTCACTTGCATATCTTTTAAGGGGATATTAATGTACGAATTATTTATAAGAAAAAGGTCATGATTTTATACCCAAAATCTCCATGATTATTCAGTTTACCAAAAAAATTATGAGTAACAACTTCTAGAAAACAACCACTATACATAGATGTTTGCTGCTGGAAAAACCAATTTCAACTTAAAGAGACTCTCAACTGACCAAACACCTGAATGAAAATCTTAATTATATCCAAATTCCCATGCAATGATTGGACTTTTCATATAGTGCACAACTTTAAAGACAGTAACCTTGATTACTCAGAACACAACCAATTAAGACTCATTCTTCTTTTTACTTCTCCCTCTTCCTTCTAAACACAAGCATGTCAAAGCCTAAAACTAAGGTTTGGTAACTAGGCTGGAAGTGACAGCATACTTAGAAATGTTCATCATACTATTTCCTAATACCTAATGAGCTTCCAATTACTATTTTAGAAATTCAAGAGACTGAAAAAAAAAATTATATGAATTGAAAGATGTCTGAAGAACTTATTTTCCTGTCTTTCATTTACCCAATCTTATCGTTCCTTTCTCTGATCTTATCATTTCATCTTGCTTCTCCACAAAAGAAAAAAAAAAAAGCTTTATTTTGGGAAAGGAAAAAAATTAATTCCCTTTCCGTATCTTTGTTCCCTGAAATTTTCTCATCATCTTTGCTAGAGATGAATCCTCATTTCATTGCTTACATAAAAATAGAGACCACCAAAGAAGGACCATAACTGTAATCTCTGAATGACTGTAAAGCTACTTTATTTGCTAGAGCTACACACTGCAAAACTACTACTGTTGCATTTTTCGACTGTTTTGTCTGAGTCCTGCCACTCTGATACTCAATTCCATTTCTTAAAATACCAGACTTAACTCAGTTTTTACACTTCTATTCTGCTCCATCTAGTGGATTATTGATTTTTGCAATGAATGCTGCAGCAATAGTATTCTAATACACCATGCTGGGTTAGCTATTAGGGCAAGGGACCACGTTCAAATGATTATTTTTTTGGCTTTAGATGAAACAAATTAAGTCACATTCCTGGGTACCTGGATAAGACTATAGGATTCTGGCAGCATGTTCATGCAACATAAATGGGAAAATGGTGTCATTTAATTATATCACTGAAATGAGACTAAGTAAGGGACATGCCTTGATTATAAGGGACAGGTGGCAAAATTTCTCCTGGTGCTTGCACAATTTACTAGGTCAGTCCTGGCGAAAAAGAATATTCCATGACTGTACTGTTGTACTAAAACATCAATATCCTCCAGGCTTCATAGCCTAGATTTCAGAGTTTTCTTCCTGTACTTGGTGATAGGCAAATTTAAGTTACACGCTTGATAAGCTGCTTTGTTTGCATGATATGAATAACTTCATTCAACCAAAGTCTCCTTCAGCATATATACATTTTTGGGTGGCTTTTTTCTTGTGCAGCATTGTTTGTAGTAGTCTCTTTTATAGACTGCTGCTCAGGATTTCTGCTAACTTTTCAGAGGGATGTTTAAGGTAATGAGAGTTTGATTGATGAGAGGAAAAATTAGGTAATTAGTCCACCCTCCTGTGTAGCTCATTTCAAATCAATGCAGCTTTGAATGGTAAGAATATTTGTTTTCTTTTCAAAAGCAAATACAAAAATACTTAGCCAACAAAACCCCTGCATCAATGAATCAATAATACTTGTTCGTACAAGGAATCACCAGAACCAGTGATTGAAAGACAATGCTATTTACTTGTCTAATAGGCTACATGTAGGATGTGTGTTCTGTGAAGCAATTCACAGCATAAGAAGAAAAACCTAATTGACTCTCCCAAACCACATGAAGTTACTACCTTATGCTTGGTTTCAATTATGAACCTAGCTGGGAAAGTATTAAAAAAAGGGTCTACCACCACAAAAACTAATAGTGAATTGAAATATTAACCCCAGAATTTTCAAAATAATTGTGGGATTTTTCAATACTTATAATTTGTTTCTGGTTTTGATTCTTTTTCTGTAACATGATAGGCAGCTCCAGTAGTTAGTTATAACTGGATGAGATAAGGTTAACTCCAGTTTGATTTGCTCTTCAGGATTTTATTGTAATAGTATGTAGCTATATAGCACTTTCTATCAAAGAATCTTGAAGTGTTCCATAAATATTAATTCAATAAACCTCACAACACGTAGGTGAGATAGCTACATATTATTTTATCTATTATATTTTTGCTGGAGGCACATGAAGTAGAAGTGACTTGTTCTGGAATAGAAATCAGTCTTAATTCCAATCCTCTGATTTAACCACTAGAACTACCCTCTCCATTAAAACCTGCCTGTTCCCAGACCAAGAGCAGCTTTGTCACTTCAATGGAGCCTTGATTTCATGAAAGGACAAAAAATTCTACCTTAATACTTCGCAACTGAACACTACTTTTTTAGATTCAACATCCTGCATTAGTTGATGTATCTTCAGTAAGTTTCCTCTAGAAACATGACTAACTTCATCAGAGAAGCAGTAAATGTTTTAAAGATTTTAAGTATGCATACAATTGACCTGATATATTATAATAGCTCTGGCAATATGACAATGTAATCCTCTGCTCTGTAGTGCTGTAATTCATGAGAGTCAGAGTTCTGACTTTGCAAATAGGACTGCAGCCTTAATTTTCAGAAGTGACTTCCATTTTTACATTCACAATTTTGCAATCACCGTAGCTGTGAGAACAGTGATATGCATTAAGGTAATTGATCGTGCTTTGAAATCAAGTAATCAAATGAACATCAATTAAGACTGCAAATGTTTGAAGCCACAGAGCTACAAGTAAAATTATTTTTCCTTGCAAAGCTCTCAGAAAAATACACTACACAAAGCTGTGTCTTCTTTCTAGATCAGCCTCACACCAAATATATAGTGAATACATTAAAGATTCAGATTGCATGATAAATTAATGTAATACCTGAAGGGTCTACATGTGGTCTTTTTCTATTTCATTAACTAACTTTATAGTTAACAATCAAACCAGCAAAAAGGTATATACGACCTATCTGTAACAATGCCTATAGCTTCTTCCATCTGACCTACCAGAATCGGAACCTGAACAGAGATGTAGGCTCCCTGTACAGAGCTTGGGGGATGTTTGACATCTCAGGGCAGAATATAAATGAGCCAATGTACACACACTGCTTCCACCTACATCTAGTTTATATGGTTAATATATGGAACTTTCAGATCTACCCTTCAGGCTTCCTGGAGATGCCTTGCTGCATTCAGGATTCATGACCTCCTATTCCTGTTCCTGCAGGAAGGTAGGTCAGCATGACTTTTCTCTAGCAAACTTGGGTTTCTTCTCTTAGAAAATACAGTAGGAACAGTTTCCTTCAGGTTTAGAACACTTAGGAAGATCTAACACCCTCCTCTGTCTGAAGGAATGGAAAGGTATCCCAGCTCCTGACAAAAAGCAATCTCTCTAATTGTTATGGCAAAGCTGATTGACAAAACAGAGAAATCCTGGATGCAGAAACCATTACCTCTCCCTTCCCACGTCCTGGTGGCCTGCCTTACATTGGTAAGGAATAGTAGGGGGATCACCTGTATGTTACAGAAGAAAGCAACTGTGGACCCTCTGTTTTCTATCAGTGCATGTGCTCTGAGAATGCCTGTCAGACTGAGCTCTCAGTGGACTCGGGAACATCTTGGTTCAGTTCAGACCTGTCAAAACACAGACATTTCCGTGTTTGCACGGAAGTATGCCACTGTAGATGGCTACGGAAATTTTAAGGGCAGTATAGAAACTCCAGTGGCATGAACTCCAGTACGCAGCTACATCAGAAAATTCCACGGTTTGGAGATGAGTAAAATTTCCCAGGACTGCCACTTTGGATTAAAGCAGCTAAATTCCATCGAACTTCCCACTTCACTTAACTAGAGTGTCTTGGTGGAATCTAACAGAATTTCCAATTTGGTTATTACTACAGATGCAAATATCCTTACTGATTACCTGTTTATATATGCAAAATTTCCTTAATCTCAGGTTATCATTTAACATTCCAGATTAATATTAAAATAAATAAAATCCTAGCCATTTTTAAGTTACAAGAAAGAAAAAAAACCTGTTTGAGACTGTTTGACTACTTAACCTGAATCTGAAAATACCTATTACTGCAGATAATGTTTTGTGCTTTACTAATTCCAATGAAACTACCAGGAAAATACCATCCCATAATAAGTGCTGGCAGTACTGCATCCTGAAATTGTAAACTCCTGAGGCACAAACCTGTCTATAAAACTCTTGGACATCTAAGGTGCTATAAAAATAATAATGCATTCAGCTTTACGCAATTTTCAGCTAAAAATCAGTCAATCCCTCTGCTCTGCTCTCCCTCCTCCACACAGTTACCACAGAAATTTTGTTCTGTTAGGGTAATATATATTTTTAATGCAAAATTTCAACAGGAACCATTTTTTATGGTCTACTAATAAACCCTTGAAAACAGGGATTTATAATGGAAACAGTGACAGACCCTTAACTACAGTGTATGCAACTGTAATAAAAAGAATTAATGTAGTCAATTTGTACTACTGTTCTCAGAACAAAAAAACCCCTCTATTTCAACTGCAATCCTTTCAACAGCTGATTGGCAAGCCTGTCCATTTCTAGTCTGCAGTGTTGTCAGTTGTCTTCAACATGATAATGAGCCTGTCACCATATTCAAATAGCCTTGTGACAGCATGTTTTGTGAGCATGACGTCCACTGCAAAGGGTCTGTCAAAAAGCACCTTTCAGAAAATGAAAAGAGAATGCTTTTCTGATGATAAATCTAATTTCTTCATTGCTAAGAGAGTGATATTTTTCATCTGATTTTGTCAGTGTTGTGTTGCATTTGCGTCTTCAGATAGTCCTGCATTCTGATGCATAAAATTTTAAAGTTATCTGTAAAAACAAAGTGAGAAATAATAATATTTTTTGAGTTTGCTGGAGGCTTTGCATAAAACTGCAGTACTGCTGGCTTTCCATCAAATTAAAACTGGAGGGGGAGGGAATGGCATGGGAGGTTAGCTTGTTACCAAAAGCAAATAAGTCTCACGGTAAAGATCTCAAAGTCTACACACTTCATTCGTTAGGGCCTTCACTCTTTCCCAAACAGCCTATTAAAAATTCTCCCTTGCTCTGTGTGGTCCTAGTTAAGTATGACCAGGTTGCATGAAATTCTCTGGCTTTCAGACCAAGGCGGGAGAACACAGACACAGGCAGAGCTCTCAAGCACTGTCACGATTCGAGACTATCATACAGCCTGCACCAGTTCAGCTGCCACCAGTGGTATCCATCAGTGGGGGAAATTTCTGCCAAGAGGAAGATTTAAAATATTTTGGCAACACGGATTCCTTTGCATGGTGTGAGCATCTTCCATTAATATCAACAGGAAATATACAGGTCCGTTGAAACAGAGTGTAAACACTGGTTCAGTTTTCCCTGTTGACCAAAGCTGGCCTTCATTTGACTTCACCTTTTAGAATTCTTCTCATCAGTAGCTGACTGAGGAATCCACATATAAAGAGAAGTATTATAAAGAGAAATATAAACCCTCAAACCAACAAGCAATAAAGCTTTCTCTTTTTCAGTCACTGTCTGAGAAAGGGGTGGTCAACGGCTAGGCTTTGAAGTCCCAGACTGAACACCAGATTAACCTTCAAGTAGAATTTACACTTCTATTCTGCCTCTACCACCACATCTGATTTTTACTAAGCTACTCTTGTTCTCTTTGTCTGCAAAATGGGGATATTACTGTCTACATCATACATGCATACAACATGCTGTAAAAGTAAAAAATATTCTCTGAAAAAATCGTTGACAAGCTCATGACATATTCACTACAGAAAAATCATGTTGCACAACTTCAGGGTTTTTCAAAGCTATTAAACAAGTTTGTTTCCTTAAGTATTTGTGAAAAACAGCAAACCTGTAGTGTTAAGATACCAAATACACTAATTTCCTCTGCTAACTAATAACTACTATTAAAACTAGGTATTTTACTATTAGTACTACCCAATGTTTTTCAGGAAAGTAAGAACATGAGGTTGACAGTCATATAAGGCTGCAGTCTAAAAGCTGTACCTGTAAAAATCTGGTGGAATTTGAGGATAGGGGCAGACAGATGTGTGAAGTTGCAACTTACCATCATCACCTTCAACATCTGCCTTTGAAAGGACCTGCACTGCTTTTGCCTTACAACTGCCATTTTTTTTTCTTCTGTTTAAACATATGAACAAATATAATACACATATTTATTCTGCCTATAATTCATTATTAAAATCATGAGTGAGTAAGGAATTTGATTCATTCAGGTCTAACAAGCTGAAACAAAGGAATTCTACCAACAGTCAATTATTTAATTTTTTTTGTTAGTAAGAGGAGAACTTCATATAGATGAGATATGTTTTAAATTTGGGACAAACCACAATGGTATTCCATACTTGATAATGTAATCTAATATACCTGTAATAGAATAAATTGTAATGGCGGGATTTTTAAACATTTAAGTGAAGGCAACTAGGCATTATGCAGCCTTAGAGAGCACAAGTGGACAATCAACATTAAACATGACTGATTTTTAAATTCTTCATTGCTCAGCTGGAGGGAAGTATTACAAGGCCAAAAAACAGAGCTGTGGACAGCTGGCTTTGTGCAGTACTAGTTCTCTGCTTCAATTTTCAAGCCATTCATTTCTTGGGAGGAGGTGGGGGGGGAAAGAAGGGGGAAAAAATAAAATCTAAACTAGGCCATACAAACATACAAAGCAAGCTTGGGTCTCTAGGACTTTCATTGTCTCAGGGAGTCGTCACCACCCTGAACCCTCATTAAAGCTGAAGAGATGCTGGAACAGCATTAAAATGAATGCAAACCATTTGCCGCAATCTTCTGCTCACACTATCTCCAAATGAAGGCAGGCATTGCATAATCTAGGCAGCTAGAGCTTCTGACAGGTGGATGATTTATGCTCATAGTCGGAAGAATCGGAGAGCCTGCAGAGGACACAGCATGAGCAAGGTGGTGGCGAGACAGATGCTCTCAGTGGGCTTGCAGAGGCTGGCAGGCTCCAGCTAGCTCAGGTGCAACTTGAACACTTTAGTACTGAACTCATATTGCCTGGATTCCAGCACAGCAAGATACCATTTACAATATTATGTACAGTAGATATACTAGCAAACCTATCTGTGTGCTATTTATCTTCTTCTATTGTGTATACACACACAAAAAAATAATTATGTTTTTTTTCCTGTTTGCAGTTCAAGTTACTTTGTTTATGTTCACTTTGTGTGTACATATTCTCCATTGAGAAAGAAAGGGCAGATTAGGACAAATTCTGCATTGTTACAGCCACGCAGCATAAGTGAAACCACCAGAGTTGAACAGATGTAAGTGGGGGAAGAATTTGGCTCTAGCTTTCAGAGAACAGGGATCGATCTGGGATACTGAAAATCCTTTCAGCACTTTAAGGCTGAAAGTTGGGAAAGAAAATGACTAGAAAATCATCTACAGGTCTAAATGTATTGGGGTATTCTAGTCACTTATGTGCCTGTAAAGATCAGGAAATATCACAGTCACACTCTTCTGAAGAAAATGCATGATATTAGCAAAATATAATGAAAAAGACACTCGTGTCATCTGCTTTTTTGAACCTTCAATGGAACAAGTTCTTCTATTTAGATAGCTCTGTTATTCAGGGATATCTAAAAACCCCAACCAAATTGGAACATCGTTTTCCACCATGTAATTCATCTTTTTATTCAAAAAAGAAGTATGTGTAATAGATGTGGGGAGTTCTACTTTCCCTCCTGTTCTGTAATAGACTGGTCTATTACAAATACAAAACAAAACAAACAAACATACACACACAGAGAAAAAAAAAACAACACACTAACGAAATATTATAACTGTTTGTGGCATGAACTGTATGTTCATTTATTCTTTAACAAAAAATGTGAAGCCAGTACTAAATTATGCTATACTAAGCCTATCAACAAAATAAACAATTCACCTGCCTCATATCAGATGCTCCACATTTTCCAGTCAAACTTCTCACTTAATTTAAGCATGTAGTTTTCAGGGGCAAACAAAGAGTTAAAGCATTCAAATGTGCACACTGCAGGTTATCTAGGTTGAATCTGGGACTCTGCTGACTCTCAACTCCTTTGCACTTTAATAGATGGGGTTAAAGGTGGAACTGCAGATGAGAATTAAAGACACATACATCCCTTTAATCAGATAACACATTCAAAGACTTGCAAATTCCCAAGAAGCCACTTTACAGGCACGTGTCATGGGCTATTCCATAAAGGGGGAGGGAATTGTGGAAAGGAGGGAAAGAGGACTTATTTCAGCTAACCAGTATTAAAAAAGGCAGGAAATTAAAGAAAACAAATGGGAGCAAAATGGGATGGATTGCTAGCATTCAGAATGCTTTCTGATTGCAGGCATCTCCCCAGAGAGGAACTTCAACGTTTGAAGCCTTCACACTCTGCATCCAAATGCTTTTTGTAACTTCATTAAGCAGCCGTGTTTAAGTATACTTCATAGCAAGTATTTTAATTAGAGATGAGCTGCAGTATCTTGCCAGTATGGGGATCTCCACCAATGCCAGGATGCCCAGGAGGAAATACAGTCATTCAGCCCAACTAGTACTTGCAAAATAGTCCAGGTCAAGTAACAAGAAACCTGAAGAAATTAATTATTCTCTCTCCCACCTGGCCAGAAAAAGACTATCTGTAGGATGTCTGTTTGCAGCAACTATTTTCTCATTAGCATTCTTCTGATACAATTGTGATAGGAAGAGGAAAAAGAATAGAAAATCATAGAAAATTAGAGAAGATAAAAAGAGAAGAAAGAAGAATATTATGTCAGCTACTCTGTAGCTTTGTTCTCTGATTACTGCGTTCCTTTGCATCTCACACTAGACCAAGCAACAGGGCAACTGGCATGCTCCGTCAGACAAAAGGCACCAGCAAGGACTGTGCCTGTACACACCAGACTCAGAGGTGTTCCAACTTCTCTTTTCATCTGGAACACAGTCACAGATTTGTGTTTTGGGCTGATGCTCCTGAGGGCTGCTGAAAAGGAGGAGACTATTCAGTCCCTTATCATTACACTTAGAGCTTCCCCTCTCAGCCTGGCCATTCACCTGAGGCATATAAATTAGCAGAAACTTTTTTAGTACACCTCTGAGCAATAGTTAGCAAAAGCAATACATTTTAAATGGTATTTTAAAACAGCTTTCTACTTTTTAAGGGAAACACTAATTTTCTTATTTTGATATTTAGCAGTCTAATCTGTCTTGAAATTGGAAGATAAAGAGCTTTCATTAAATGTTTGACAGGGAAACCAGCAAGTGGCTTGTGAATTTAAAAATCATTTCAGAGCAAGACCTCTCCTAACATTCAGTGATCAGGCTGGTAACCTCAATCTACGTCCAAAGTATATTTATGCCATCTTTTAAGTCATCTTACCGTAACTAATTCCATAAACTATATTCAAAAATGAAGTAGTACTGGTGACTTCCAAAAGATGCATTCCTTTTCTCATGTTTTAGTGGATAACCCTTGGGATTGACCATGGAATGAAACCTAAGGTTTCCATTTCTTAAACTGTCATTGAATTACAGAAAATATGAAAATGAGATAGAACACAGGAAATGTAGACACTGGACACCACTGCAAAACCAATCTAGCAGGCTGTCATGAAAAGCAATGTAGATGTACAACTGTTTAACAAATGATGTAAGACCAATCTGTTAATTGATTCAGATCATAACAAAAGACATGGCCTGTCTAGAAAGCCTTTCTTCAAGTCAGCCACCCACAGGACCAAAAAGTATTATTAGAAGGAGACAAAGGGCAACGGTGATGCAATAAATAATTTTGATATGGCTGACTAAAAATTACAAGAACAGCACTGCTGTATGGACTACCTCTTGGCAGGAAAAGGAAAAGGGGGAAAAGAAGGGGGAAGAGGAGAGAAGGGAAAGTGAGTAGGGGCAGGAGGGGGAAAAGGGAATGAGTGGGTAAAGG
>JANIJG010013336.1:23039-59939 GCA_024611175.1 Megaceryle torquata | reverse complement strand
GGGGAAAAGGGAAGGAGGGGGAAAAGGGAAGGAGGGGGAAAAGGGAAGGAGGGGGAAAAGGGAAGGAGGGGGAAAAGAGAAGGAGGGGGAAAAGAGAAGGAGGGGGAAAAGAGAAGGAGGGGGAAAAGAGAAGGAGGGGGAAAAGGGGGGACAGAAGACAACTATGATGGTCTGTAGTATTTGTTGATTCCTAGGGTTTGCTAGGCATATGGCCTAGCATGCATCAAGGTACCAATATACTCTCTTGTTAGTCAATCACTTTTGCTGCAAAACATTTACAGCACATCAAGAATTCTGCTGCTGAAGGCACAAATTTAAGTTAAACTGATTATAGAATAGTATCACATGGACTTTCTTTTAGAAAGTATTTTATTTTTTCTAAATTAACTGTTTTAATAATTAATTGTTTTAACGTGGACTGCAATATGACCCCATCAAGCAAGCTGTAGAGAGTGTTAAGATTCTGGATCTGCTGCACTAAAACTGTAAATCAAATTGACATCTGATCTCATACCTGATGATCCTGAGAACTAAAATCAGATGCTTAAGTAGAGAAAAATAGATAAACATAGTAACTTTGTTAGAACAATAAAGAGCAAACAAAATATTTATATTATTCAGTAAGTGAATATATTTAACATAGCTTATATTTTACTTTCTCCAGAATCATTAATCTAATAAAAGACTATGGAGGTTTAAAATAAAGCTTTGTTTTTTCATTTATAAAGATTAATAGCTATATTAAGTCACCATTATGAGGGAAACAGACCTCCCCCACAGTTTCCCATTTCAGTCATAGAAAATAAAGAAAAAAGAAGAAAAAGAGACAAAAGAAAAACTGGTTAGATAAGGTCTGCTACTAGAATCACTAGTAAGCATAGCAAAATTTGACATAATGACAATTCACTGCTGAAGATGACATTTATTTCAGATCTCAGGCTGTTGATTTTCAACCACAAAAGCCATATCACAAACTACACAAATGAAGTAATATCCTAGCCTAACACAGTGACTCCATGAGCAGGAGTGACAAAGACTCACCCCTGGTAAAAACACCTCCACTTAAAAAGAGTACATGACCAACCAGAGAGAAGACTATAGCTTAGTTACATTAACATCCCAATAAAACATGTTGATGTGATTTTTATTTTTTTTTTTGGTAGGACAGCAGAGATTTAGAAGTGTGAAATATTTGAGTGATAGCACTATGTGAGGTCAGAGGTAACAATTGCAGATGGTAATTTTAGTGCTTCTCAACATATTCATTGCTTTGGCTAAGAGGCCAGAAGAGTTCCTTAACCTCCAAGCTTTTTGGTGCCAATCCAACCCAAGCAGCAAAAGTCTGCCTGTACATTTGCCTCATGCATTCTATTTAGCTGTTCCTACATCACTTCATCACTTCACTCCAAGTAATTGTACCATAAACTCTGTTGTTTCTACTGATATTTTACAGAGCAAAAGTCTTACTGAGGAGATGTGAGTGCTGCCCAAGTAAGGGCTAAGTAAAATACTAACAGAGGTTGGCTCCCAAGTGGCATTTTAGAGATATGCATATGCATCACTGCTAAATGCACCTTCTACCTGAGTTGCTAAATGTATTCCATTCATGCAGGGGATGTGCAAGTATCTGAACAGTAGAAACAAAGAAAAGTGAAGAATATAAATAGCATTAATGACACTCTTTACAAAATGACCCCTATTTAATATAGAGCAGGACCCATGTATAAGAATTCAAGCACTCTGCAATAAATGGCAGTGCCATATTGATGTATGTGCTTAAGGGTGGCAGAGACCAAGAATGAAAGGCAGCTATTTGTCTGGAAGCTCATGGGAAAAGATGCCATATCATACACAGTCCTACATCCTTCAGACTTGTCTCTACCTTCCCTTATCACTTATATTGCTGTCACTATACTTCCAGTGCATAAGCAAATGTTCACAGGGGCTAAATCTACTGAATATCTTTTTTAAAAAATGGAATAGTCATTTCTAGAAAATTAGAGAAACACTGCCCCTTTTAGGATCCAAAGAAGAAATATGACAATTCACTTAATCTCAGATTGTACTAATATTTTCTCATCATAAAGTGATTATTTGTAATGGTGTTCCAATTTAAGTAGACTTGTGAATCTGCAGAACCTACTCCTTCTAATTCTGAGGAAGTAATAGGTAAATTATGTGCACTAAGAAAAAATACCATAGATTTTAATTTCATTCAAAATCTTTCAAAATCACTATTTTTATAAAAACTACAAACTATAGTCCAAACGCATTCTTCACTGATGCTTTCATGACCCTGCAAAAAAACTGCAGTCCTGGTATTCTCACCAGTGACAAGGGTGGGAGCAGAATCAAGCTTAACATCTAATCTCAAGGAAACTGCAGACAAGTGCACCAGCAAACAGCTTTGATCCCAGATCTGCGGATGCCAACATCAAAAAAATACATTAACAAATTTGTGGAAAGCCAAGAAAGCTAAATAGTTGTCAAACACAGTATATAAACAATACTACTTTTGCTACATTAAATTAATACTCTTTTATAAAAATTGAGCTTTTGTATAAAGGGACAACTGCAGAGCAAAATTGTATCTAGAGAGAGAAAAATTTTGTTTAAAGAATGAGCCCAGTGAATCGCTGGGACTTCTCCGTTTCATTCCCAGTGAGATTACGGGGACCAAAAATGCTCAGAGGAAGAACATAAACCAGACCAGCACAACACTGCAACACAAGCACCACTCAGGAGGTCAACAGCTGGTCTTAGCTGTAGGTACTTTTGACTGATTTCTAAATCCAGAAAGAACATCCACATGTCCAATTATTTGCTTTTCCTTGAGTATTTTTTTTAATGGATGAATAGAAATGACAGTTGCTTGAGCTCACTACAAACACTAACCTGCAGCTGAACAGTTTGTCCTTCCTCATCAGTTACAGCAAGTGGATAGTCATGAGCCATGTTTTAGGGCAGATAAATTGGGCTGTCAGTTCTAATGTGTGAACTGGGCTATCAGGCCACATTTTGGTTAGGAGGAAAGAGGCCTACTTATGAACACCAACAACACTTAGAGATTAGTTTCTATTGTTTCCAAGGAGATAACAGGTCCCAGTATATATTAAACTAAGCACACGTCGAATGAATGAGAGTAAGCAGGAAAGGGGATAGAGAATGGGGTAAGAAAAGGGAGAGGAAGGGAGATATTGAAAAGGGGAAGAAAAGGGGAGAGGGTAGGAAGAAAAGGGTGAAAGAGGAAGAAGAAAGGGGAAAGGAAAAGAAAACACTTAAAAAAAAAAAATCTCCACTAGAAACCAAACCCCCTTATAATACAATGAAACATAGAAAAAGGTTGATATTCAGATGAGACTTCAACAGAAGACACACTGTGTTATCTCTTGATGTTATAACACAGGAGCTTTGTTTAATATCCTGCATTAATGAAGGAGCTCCTTAAGTGTAATATTACAATAGAGAGCATGAGAAATATCACTAAGGTCAACGCTGCTATATTAACTGTCATCCTGTACAGAAATATTTTCCCTGAATACCATTAATGCTTTATCCTTCCCTTTGTTCTAATTTCTGAAGGCAGCAGAAACTAAAACTTCCTCCACAATAATTTCTGCTTCCTTCTTGGCAGACTAACGGTATTACACTTGTGAGAGAAATTTACCTTGGTCATGCCTTATACACAGGTCTTTTCAAAGGAGATGCTGTTAGGAGGAATCCTATTAAGTAGGCTTTTTCACTAGCCTCAAAACATAGGTGGTAACACATTTTTAGTTATAAAGAGGATTGCTTAGTTTTATTTATTATTTTGGAGAGAATCCATTAATCTTCTCCTGTGCATATCATGCATCTCTTTACGTAAGAGTAAACTCAAGCTGCCTGTTCTCCTTGCTGTATCGGATTCATTTTCATAGACTGTCAAAACCAGAAAGGATCAATATGATAATCTAATCCGATCTGCTGCTTAACACAAGCCAAAGATGTTCATATGATTATCTTTGCATAATAAACTCAGTAATTTATGCTTTAAAATACACATACCTCCTGTAAAAAAAAAAAAGTGTTCTTACATTTGAATGAAATCTCTCAAAGTGAGAAGTAAAAATACTTTACATAACCCTGACTTTAGCATGTTCAGGAAAAGTTTTAACTAATGTGTAAAAAATCTTAGGGTTCATTACAGTTCTGTGACCACCTAAAATGTTCAAGCATTTTAAAAACTGACAGCAATTGCTTTTATTCAGATCAGTGCTGAAGGAAAACACTTAAAATACAGAATTTCTTTACACACAAGGCAGATTCCGACTACTGCCTTAACACTGCCCTTGGGATGCTGAAGTGGGCTACTCAGTGAGGAGTGTAAGCAGAATGTGATAACTGCACTGCTGTGGTGGGAAGAGTTACACTGAAATCAGCATTGGTAGATGATAAGCTTGGAGAGTTTCTATTCATTTGTAGAGCCTGAATGATGGCTAACATACTAGCAACAGTAAAGATTCAGACATGAAAAGGTATATTGCTGATTTCCCCATAGCATAGACTGCCAAACCTGCCAAATGAACAGCATTCTAACATAGGTCCACCCGCTTCCATTAATACTAGTCGAGGATCTGGATTCCTTTTTTTAACAGTTGGACTAATTAATCTGAAATTCTGTCACTCTTGTCTATTCTATCTGGGTACAAAGTGACTGATGATAATTTGTAATGGCCATCCATTCATACAGAAAATACAAATATACTTACATGAAGCAACCCCAATTTTATGCCATTTCATTATGGTATAATTTACTTTTCAAAGAAACTTAAATTTGCTTCCTCATGTATCACCTGCTTATAAACTACACTTTCTGAAGTTATAAGCAGCGTCAATCAGCCACTGCAAACAACCCACTTAAAATTCTGAGAACATCCAGATATCAGAGATGAGAGCTATATGGGAGATGTTATGATGTCAACAGTCCTATAAGAAGTATGGACTAGCACTGCTCAGTGCTAGAGCTGTGAAAGCTAAGAGAAGATCCAGTATTTCAGATGGTCTAAAATCTACATTAATGCCACTCAACAGATTCCTCTCTAGAATTATTTTTTAACCTTACTACAATGTAGGAATAGATAAAAATGAGGTTATGGCTTTGCCTCAATGGAGAAAATTGAAACATATGGAATAAGGTCTTGAAAAAATAGTTATATGAACACTGTATCTGAAACAAAAAGTAATTCCATTTTGAAATAATTACCCCAGTTGATTTCTATCACATGGGCAGCTATTCTGAGCAAGATCTGCAGTGTAATAAACATGGAGTAGTATCTCCTATTACAGACACATGCGAGTAAGTAGTCCCGCAGATAGTATTCAAAGGCATATAGTACTAATGGAATGCCAGAAGTAGAATTCAAGGGGATTGACTAGCAACAGGAAAACATAAAATCAGGTATCTAGCCATGATTTCGGTATCAGCTTCTGCAGTTTTACATCCATTTTTCCTTCTTAGGAAATAAATAAATAAATAAATAAATTCTCCAACTCACTGTCTAAAAAGGAAAATAGCTAAAACACCCAATCTTGCACATGAACACAGATTTAATTTTATCACCTGAAGCAAAATAATCATCAGCTTCTGAAGTGTTTGATAGGCCAAACTTAAAAGACTGATTACAAGCCAATAGAACTGAAAACTAGAGAGTATCTTAGAAGTGTTTATTTTCAAAAAGCATAAAATGTTGTTCCTCCCATTCCCTTTTAGCAACGGCAGTATTATTTAAAGAAATCACTAGGATACATTTGAGAAGTTTCTCCCTAGAGTACACAAGAATGTTTATGCTGTTTCATCTGTTCTTGTGCATCTGACAGAATCCACCAAAACATCAGCACAGTCAAAGAAACTGTATTTCAGGAGAAGAATCAATTGAAAATCTAGTTTTTCATCACACTGACATACAAAATTAAAAGTAGAAAAACATACAATTTCTTCTTTGAGTAAAAGTGTATTCTGCTATGCTGCTCATAAGTAATACCTAGGAAAGCAAATGAAAATACAACACCCTCATATTAGTAATGTGCTTAAATGGTCATTAGCATCTGCTGAATGCTTCAATATAAAACATAACATATACTCAAAAAAAACATTCATACACTTAGACTTATGTTTTAAAGTAACGGTCATGGGCTGAACCAAAATGAAGTGTTCCCCTGCATCAGTCTGTAGTAACTTTCTTGTGCTGCTCCATAGGAGATGCAGACAGGAGCCAGGACTTGAATCGCACTCCAGTTCAGCCCAGTATGACATTGCTTTACCCTTCCTTCTCTAGCTTCTGGCCCACAACTTAGAAATTAAGAAGCTTGATCTAGTTGTTACTGGCCACATCAACATCCTTGAGAATATGTACAGAAATGCCCCACTTCACTCTGTGTTAGATGTGATCAGAAATCCAATTCCCTCACTGGGTCTGACCCCAAGACATGGCCCCAAAATCCTAACACCAGGTCCCTCACAAACACACTGAATGCTGGATAAAAAGCCCCATTATCTTCTCATAATAAATGACATAACATGCAGCTGAATCCACTCTATATATTTGCTTTAAGTTTTTTTCCGGACGTTGTCATAAAAGCTAAAATAAAATTTGGGACCTTTTTACAGGAACTGTGATTTATATAATGAATTTTATATGACAGTTCACAAAAGGACAATGCAATAACATCCTTCCAAATGCAAAGGTAAGCACAATGTCTGATAATTGTTTGTTAAGGAAAATTTCTAGAAGAAAACTCCCCACTAACAGCGTAAGATTTCTGGAGAAGATGCACACTGGCAGATGTGCAGAAGTTCTTGTATGGAATATGATGCTTCTCTCAAAGCTGCTTAAACTTGATTTTATTTCAGGTCTGCAACTAAATTTTTTTTTGTAAATAGATTTAGGCTGTCAATTTCCTGGCATGCTGTGCCATCAGCATGTAGAGACTGCTGTGACAAACGTGGAGGCTGCAGCAGCAAATTTTATTATAAACTAGTAATTGAATTGAACAGGTTTACATTTGAATAGATTTACTGCAGCATGATCTCTGACATGCTGCATGGGACTGAAATCCTTGTCTGTGCATAAAGAAACATTTAAGCTACAGCAAGAATTGTTTTAGCTCAGTGTTAAGTCCATGCTAATCAATACATTTACACTCCTTTACACATGAAAGAAGTGTATCATGTTCTTCATTCTGTGCATAAAGAATGTGATTGAAGCCAAAAATTCATCATCAGACTTTCCCATAGGTAAAAAAAACACCTGCCTCCAAAATCACCTCCAAGAAGAACAAAGAAAAAAAAAAATCTCTCTATTCGAAGTATAGTCCTAGAGGTGTACTATGAATCAGTATGGTTTCAAAAGTAAAAGTGGCCACTGAAATGGGAAAGAAAACAAAATGCCCTTGTAGGTATTTTAGATTGTCCTATTAGGTGGTAGAGAAGCAATACCTGAAAAGAAGATAAGGCAACTCTCCCCTAAAAAAAAAAAACCCTCAGTAATTAAAAATAAGGAGAAATCTTACTGTGTTTTGACAGAAAAAACACACACAATAAGAGTGGAAGAAATAAGATGTGCCCAGAAGTGGGGCTAACAAAGGAACCTTCTTTTCAAAGGAATTAGCTTTTTTTGTCATTGCAGAACTTTCAGAAAAAGGTACTTATGTTTAAGGTAGACAGTTTATGAAATTCTGATTACGAAAGCTTGTGGGATTGATTTGCATCCATGGACAATGATCATTTGTGCAAAAAAGTCTGATTCACAATATACAGCTGTATCATCTAAATCATCTCAGCTACCAAAGTCATATGCAGAAACATAGTAATTCTGTACACAATTTTGGTAACTGAGATAATTACTCAGTTGTATAAGAGTCACAACATCTTCATGCAGTCCCAGAAGCTGTAAATAGACAAAATTTTTAAACATACATGCTAATGGGTGTGCCATGGTGCTGGTCTAAACCAATTCACCCACAGGTACTCTTGGTAGCACTTCTTCATTTACAAACATGTCTGTATATTAGGCTACTAGTAATGTGAAGTCTTAACAATAAAAAAAGGCATTAAGAAGCACAGTCCCTTTCCAGGAGGGACATCCTCAGACATTCCTTTACTTCTACAGCTTATCAAAACATCACAATGTAGCCTTTAAGTAACTTTCGGTAACTGCTCCTAGTGGTGGTTAGTTATATGAGGATTTTGGCAATTACAGAACCCTCCCATCACCACTCAGAAGAGAGGGTCAAATCCTGCCATTCTTACTGAGGCAAAATCCCCATTGAATCTGACAGGAGTTTTGCTCAAGTAAGACTAAGGACAGCAGGATTTGGCTCACAGGATCATAGCATCTGCCAAAGCAGTTGCACAGAACAAGGTTTATTCTTAGTAAGTATAATCCAATAAGAATATGTCTGTAGGTGCGTGATAGGCCTAATTTGTCTATCATCTCTCCACTAGTCTATGCAGTTCTTGGATTTTACCCTGATAGCTGTATACTTAAATCCAGTTTAAATTACTGTTAAAAATACTGTTTTTAAATCAAAATATTTGCAAAAAGATCAGCCATCTATTAAAACTAACTTTTAAGCACTGACAAAGCAAAATTGTATGAGACTATTTTAAAGTGGTTGCTTAACACAAAGTACTCTCCACTGGAGACAATATATAGAAAACATAACATTTTAAAATCAAGGTAATCTAGATCAGAAGACCAAGACATCATCTGTTCTTTCTTACTGGTAACAGTGCACTGCGATAATAATATACGTGCATATAAAAGTGTATTTTTGCATATACATTAACAGCAATAGAAGTGCACACCAGGCAAGCAAGATTTAAGGAACTGCCTCTTCCTGTAACATAGATGAATCAAGTTCCATGTAAGACAGCACTGTTTCTTGAACACATTTTCTTGTATTTATCTGTAATTTGGTATCTTCAAAATGTAACATGAATTAAAGCACTCAACTTATACTTACAGTGAAGGACAGTGGTTCTCACATGTTTTGAGGAAAAAAAGAAAAAGGGGGGGGATGGATTCTCCTCTTCTGTATATCATTATTTGTTCCAGTGTACTTACAGTAACTTCAGTAGACATACTTACTATTTATACTTGTTTAATTGAGAGATAACCCTTTTCCATTTGTCCTGATGCAATAAACACCGAGTCAAAATACAGAAAAGAAGGCACAGTGTGTTTTTTCTGCCAGAACTGGGACAGACTAACAGTGGAAAAGGAATGAAGGAAAGACATCTTTGAGAATTCATGGTGTTAAAGCATTAAGAAAAATAAGAAAATATATTCTGATATTTATTTTATTTATTTGCTTACTGCAGGAGACTGAATGCCAGGAGTATTTTGCTGTACTACACATAGCTTGGAACATTCCAGAGAATATGAACTCTGTGCAGATACACCACTCCATAGCTGAGAAACAGACTGTGAGGAAGAACAAGAACACATGAAAATTGCCTTTACAATACCTGATTAGAACACTCACCAACCTCTCTTCTTTCCTGATTGCCCTACAATTGTTGCATGAGTTTGCAGAGAGATATATACAGACTTGATCAATCTTACCTTCCTTCAGCATGCCAACTTTTAGACACTTCATGAAGCGGCACGCTTGGCAGGACTTGCGTCTGCGCTTTGTGATTTCACATTCATTCGTTGCTGGGCAGCTGTATTCTATGTTACCTGTAACAGAAAGTACAAGAAAAGGGATGTATTCAGAATCACTGACTAACCACCAGAATGGATATGAGGTATTCGTACGATCACTGTTGTGTTTAATTGTGGAATATCTGAAGAGTAAGCAGTGCTACAGAAAGGAAACAACCTTTCAAGTAAAAGTGAAAAGCTAAGTTAAAGGATGAGCTTTCAGACTTTTTTTTTTACATGTAGACAGCTATATGAAAAAAAACAAAAAAACCAAAAAAACAAAACACCACAAATACAGAAAACTACAATTAAGCTGAGTCTGTGTCTGGTTCCATACATGGTTCCTAGGAAAATCCTTCATATAGGTTATTCCTGCTGGTAGGAGGAGGAAATTTTGTCATTTATTGCCTGTACCAATCGACACGTTTAGGCTCCTAGCCTAAGCACTCTTCATTTTTTTTCACCAATTTCATCAATCTTTGTCTAGAATACAAAAAGGAGACCACTGTGCTATATCACACAATCAACTGTAACAGGTACTAGAGAGCTTCACCATTCTCCTTCCACAACTTCAGACACAGAGTGCCGGGCAGGGCTCACCAGGCATTGCTACCATCACACCTAGCACATTCTACAGCTGCTGTAGAATGGACAGGACATGTCTCAGTCAGGACATCTCCCCTTCTCTCTACACTTCAGACAGAGTTCTCATACTGAGAGGCATCAGAAAAAAGGATCATAAGTATCAAGTTATCAGAATAACAAAACCTGTGGGAGATGCTTGCCTCTGCCCCTCCCAACTTTCCTTAAGGCCTAGAACAAGCTCGATCCTTCAACGTGAGCCCTCCTGGGCAAAGCAGCGTCTCCATTTTTCTTGTTACTGCATAGTATATATTTATCCTCAAGAATAAAAAAATAAAATGAAGAAAAAAAAAAAAAAAGAAAATGAACAGGTAAGCCACATATAAATAATTTTCTTTACATTTTTTAAAACTGCATCTTTGGGTACCCAAGTCCAAATGGGAGAACATCTGTCCTCTTTTCCCTAGTACCACTGCACTTTTCATAAAAGAGCTTAGCTCAGCTTATTCATCTGCCCAGCCATGTATCTTATTGCCCGTGACTACATTCAGTATGACAAGACTTTGCAGCAGTCAGAACTTTCACCAGGAAACTGACTTTTAAATAAAGTATCTTCCCCATCAGCCTGTCACATCTTGCTTTAAAGGTATTTCTTTATTTTCTAACCCTTTCCCCCTGTGATTAAGTGCATTAGTATCTTAATGAAAATGCATTCTGTTTATTGCCCTCTTGGGAAGCAAGAGGTCATCACACCAAATGCATAAATTGTCATCAGAGACAGTCCGAGCATAATTGCAATTTTGCTGCTCTGTGTTTGCTGCACTCAGGGTCCATTCAAGTCCCCTGAAACATGCGCAGGTTCTAATAATTAGCATAGAGTCTGCCTGAGACCACAGCATTGATGAAATATTTCAGAGTTAATCACACTTTGTAAACACTGATTTATATTGACTACCTTTCTCCAGACTGATGTCTCCTCATTAAATATCACATTAGTGGATTGCAGGATTGCACAGAGACTCAAATGCTCGGCAACTGCTAATTCAACAGGAAGTAATACTTAAACCACTTACATCTATTGAAAATTGCTTAAGTATTTATGATAAAGGAGATCTGCATGGCGCAATGTATATTCTGCCAACACAACCAGCATATTTTTGCTTTTCAGGCCTTTGTGGGCTTTCTCCCTTCTGAACATTTCTACATGCCTGATTTAGCAATGCTGGTAAGTACAACAAATATTGGTTTGTCTGAATCCTAATGGTTTTTGTTGACAAAACTCTAACTTCAGTTCAGTCCTCTTCCCCCTCCTTGTCTCCTGAAAAGAAAGCTACTTAAAGAAACTGGGGGATAAGATGGGCAGGAAATTCAGCACAACAGTCCCTGCAAAACTTCTTTATGATACACATTAACGAGGTTAGGAAGTAACACTCCTGGAAGGATATCTCGGAAAGGATGGTAAGGGCAAGCTTAAAAAAGGTTCACATGTTCTCACACTGGAACAAGCCATTCTTAGTGAGGCACCAGCACTGCACAGGAAGAACTTTCAAAGACTTTCACAAATTTTATCTAATTAACTTCATCGTGTAATAGTAATAAATGTATTACCAACCCTATTAAAAAAAAAAAAAAAAGAAAGAAAGAAAGAAAGAAAAAAACAGAATCATAAATGCCTTGCACAAGATCAAAGATATCTTCGCACAAGGTCAGAAATTATCTTGATCAAAAACTAGATCAAGATTACAACACAGAACTTCAAGCAGCAAAGCTCTGTACCAAAGGCAAGTGGAACATTACCACTATAGCCAGAGCCCTTCTGCAAAGGCACACATGACAGAGGTATAGATGTCAATGCCAAAAGCAGTAGTCAAAACCAGAAAAACATAAGCAAAATTGCCTATTTCCCCAAGTTGATACTTCTAAACCATAAACTGACATATCAGTTTTGTGCAAAATCCTGTGAAACACAGAAAGGGTCTGTAACATGCAGCACATTACGCACAGACAGTGTATTTGCACAAAATTGCTTTTTTCTTGCAAATTCTTGCCACCTAAAGAACTGAGCTATTATTTTAGTGAGATTCCAGTAGTTCATCTTAGAGGGAGAATCTTCTATCAATTTAGGCTGCTTTACTTTAATGAATTATATTTTACAGCAGATATGCAATCCTAATTTTCAATGGGAGCAAATAAACTTGGAAGGTCTTGGAAAGACTTTTACCAATGAACTCAGTAGAGTCACAGTAACTGGATTTATTGCTGCAGCAAAGATCCACATCTTACCAACAGCCAGAGCTGGTTCCCTAAAGTCTTTCAGCTTTTTAAAATATGGCTAGACCACAGTAAGAGTTCAAGGAAATTAACATTTTGTCACCACTTCACATATGAATGAAGTATTTTATTAATTATCCCCATGGATAGACTGCACATATGTTAGTGAGCTTTCCTTAAACAACAACAACAACAACAAAAAATCAAATTTTCCAATTGATATGTATGTGGATACACATCACACACAAAATGCATTTTACCTAGTACTCAAAGTATTGGCAGAGATATTTTGGTAAAAACCTGTATTTATTACAGATTGCAGGTTATTAGAGCTCTCATAGTTTCTTGTTTATGTCTAGACACCAAAAGTAAATGGAAATTATTTTAGTAAGTGTCTGGAAATCTGTACAATTTCATAGGTTTACCTCATCCATTCAAGATGCTCAGATATGCATTTTACTTCAATAAGGAAGATTCAGAAAGAAGCTCTACCACTCACTTATCTACTGCATGATGCTGGAGGCTGAAACCGAGCAGCTAGTAAGAGCATAAGATGAGTTTGCCCAGTCCTGTCAACAGCTGGAGAGGTAGCTGTGTTACACAGTGAACAAAATCAACATGGCAGCTCTGAGTCTTTAAACTGGGCTGACAAGAACAATCGAGCAATTTATAATATCTCCTGGCTGGTTTTCAGAAAGGACTGGGCTCTGATTACTTATTTCAGAGTCTTTTGTACAATTAGTTTGCAGGCAATATAATTTTCTCACTTACTCCTTAATAGAATCATGCAGCTAGCTGGCTGATAGAATAACAGCGTATATATAAAACTCCTGCCTGAAGTGCCAGGGGATAATTTGTATATTCCTTTCAGTAGCATAATGGACTTTTACAGTTTAGCAGTTAAAGGGCCGAGTAACGTAAATTAGTATGACATTTGAAAATAAAAATATATGTCAAATCTTCACTTCCCATACACATTGCCCTGTGCTATAATACTACACTGAGATTTATGCCAGACTGAGTCTCTTTTCTCTCCCTATGCACCGAGGAATGTTTACTTAAAACCAGTTTATTTTTCCAGCTAATTTGTTTAATTTTATTATCTCAGTCAAAAGATGAAAAAATACTTCTAAAGCACTATGCGTTATCAAGAGCAAGTGATTCACTAAAAATATTATGTCATTTGATCTTGAGATAGCAGATGAACTTCTACAACATGCTGCACACCAGCTCGGTTTTAGATGCTTCAGACTGTCTATCTTTACACACAGCTCGAGTTTAAGTGGGCCGAGATCCTAGTGTTTTCATCTCACAGATGAGGTTTGGAGGTTATCTGAATTAGATGTAGAGTCACAGTAGGATTTTAATGGTACAGGGACTGACTTTCTCAATGGTTTTACAAGCCAGGCAATCGACTGGACTTAGCCAAGATTCTTGAGACTATTTTGGCTATTTATTGCACAGAATTGACAGTAACACTCAAGCTAGCAGAAGAGAAGGAGTAAGAACCATGACAAAGAAGCAGCAACTAAAAGCACTGAGCTTTCCTTATGCCTCAGCATCTTATCCCAAATGAAGCTATTGTCATCAACAGTTATAACTTTAGAACTTCACAGATATCACGAGTGTTAAGTTGGCTCCAATCCATGGGACAGGCTGCTACAGAGGTCTCTCTTCCAGAAATACTGACAAGAATAGAAGCTGCAGACAGAAATTCTTAGCAGAAGCTTTATTTCCCTTTTCACACTATGACATTTGATATTATAACACTAAAGATGTAAAAGGTTTGCCATGATCTATTGGAGCATGCTTATAAAAAAAAAATCTCTGGACAAGTAAAACATAAAAGGAAGACTGAGATACAGGGTGAAAATGTGTTTGGAAAAGTAGTCATGAGACAAAAAAGCAGGATGAATGCTGAAGATATTGGTACTGAAACTGTGTAGGAAAATAAAAAATAATAATAATAATTTAAAAAACCACAAACAAACAACAACAACAAAAAAAAGGCAAGCCAACAGTAGGGAAATACTTTATGACTTCACTGTAATAATTTTATGCTGTAATCAGCTCGTGAGACTGTATTTTTCTCCCAAACTTTCTCTTTGAAATTCTGTAACCTAATAGCTTTTTTCAAAAACTTGTATTTATAAACAAGTGTTCTCATTATTCTTAATAGAGACTCTTGAATCATTGGATTTAAGGCTTTCTGCAGTAAGGTTTATCCCAGGTACCACCTTCATGCTCTGTTTTCCTGGGTGACAAACCCAAAGGAATACACCTGCTTGTCTAGGGACTGACATGCATGAAAACCCTGGCAAATGAAAGGTAGCCAGGATTACAGCCGTAAATCTTCTGGGAATTAGTAAAAAAGAAATCTTAGAAAGCGAGATGGAAGAATCTAAGCCAACACAGAGTTAATTACAGTATGTTAGGTCACGCATTGATATATAATCCAATCAGAATAGAAAAGAGTAGTTCAGGAGAAACTGAGAACAAGGTTCTGTTGGAGTAACAGGCTAACTTACAAAAAGAAAGACAGATATAAAGTCCCAGATGGACTTAAAAAACTATTTGGTGTTTATAGGTCTTAGCAAAGCTGAACTGAGGAAAGTAAAAATATTTTCTCTCAGGTTAAAGTTTCAGTTCTTGCAGGCTCTGTTCCCTACTTTGCAGTCAGAACTCAACTGATTTTAAGTATGAGCAAATATTTTCACAAGTAAAAGTACTCTTATTGATAAGGTTTAGGAAATAGGGTCAGGCTGGAATGAGACTGCATTTGAACCTAACAGAATCCAGTTTGGGTTGACAAATCCTTAGGTGGACTCATCCGATACTGTATATAGTTCTATGAATTAGAGACCTATGAATTCTGCTGCGTGCCATCTGAAGCTGATTAAACCTCAAGTTCACCGTATCCACAATTTGTCACCCAGATGACTGGAAAAAAAACAAAACAAACAAACAAAAACAAACAAACAAACAAACAAAACAAAAAAAAAAAAAAAACCAAACCAACAACAACAAACCAAACAAAAAACCCTGCACACACAGAGTTAAAGAACATTTAAAAGTTTGGTTCTAAACCTCTCAAATTTTTTTTCTTTAAGATGCTGGGACCACCTATGAAGGTTTATACTGACATCTTTGGTGCTTGTCTTGCCTTATATGTTACAAAACAAACTCAGGAGAAGCAGATAGTTTTTAAGTAACTCTACAGTGTAAAATGATATTTGACAGAGGGATAGAGACAGCTTAAAAGTACATTTTAAGTGAAATCACTATGTTGAGTTGCTTAAAAGAAGCCAGTGTTCTATGCTACTAAACTGCAATATACTTAGAACTTCTAAAATGTAATTTCTATTTCTTTTTCTTTTATTCCTAGAAAGCAGCACAAAGGGAGATTTAAATTGAAAATGTTAAGGTGATGCTGGTTAGTCTAACTGTGTGACATTTTTTCATCTGCCTCTAAATATAGGTAGATGGGTTTCCAGCAACATTAAAACTACCATAATTTTCAATAGGAGACCAATATTAGGGGGTGTTGAATGACACTTGTAAGGGCCCAAGGGAACATTTACCTTTGATTCCCATGGGTCTCGACTTCTTGATCTTCAACAAAAGTGAAGGGCATTTAGGTCATCTTAAGAGAGAATTAACGTTTGGAAGACATGAAAAGAACTGATCTCCTGTCACCTGAGAGTCACTGAAGGGCTGTCCAAGGAATTAAAAATACTTGCTCACTAGTTTGGTTGGCCCATAGGCACAGAGAAATCAGGGGAAAAAGGAAGATATCTATCATTGCTTGCTTAGAACATTTTTTTGAAAGAAATGCTGATGCAGAGTCTTTCATTTATATAAGAAAGGTGAATGATTTAATCAGGTAATGATGGATTCAGGTGACATTTCGTGTTAGGTTCACTGGAGGGCTGCCATCTTTGCACCAGAGCCAAGGTCCACAGACTATTGCACAAAGATGCAGGCCTCCACCCTATCTTTCTATAAAAAACTGTAATCTTAGCTACCAGTAAAGATGCTGAAAAGCCATAAAGTATTATTTAATTTGCTTTCATTTCCTCCACAAAAATGAAGTGCAATATTATAGGAGTCAGCTTCAAGAGATGCAAATTAACCTCTGGAAGCCACTTTGGTTATGTGCAACTTCAAATCAAACTTTATGTTGTCCATTTTAAATGTTACCTTATCCTAATTTGCATCACTAGCTCTAATTTTCCTGATTAAAAAAAAAAAAATATATATATATTTACTGGAAAGTGTTTGTACATTTACAGATCAAATTGACTCAGCAATGGGTAAACACTCTAAAGATAGTTGAAAAAAATTGAACACTAAAGGGATTAAAACCAACTTTGAGTAACTGAAAAGGTGAATAAAGTATAAAGCAATTTAATCTAGCTCCTAGTTTGGTCAGGCTTTGAAGACTATAGGAACTACATTACTGCAGAAATGAAGACTCTTAGGTGATCAGCATAAACCAAGATAGCAGACTTGGTCTAGTTCACGTAATGACCAAAAAGACAACGGTATTACCAGGATGGAATATTTTTTCTTTGTGTTAGGAGACACAGGCAAGCAAGCTCTTAAGAATAAAGGTCCTAAATGAGACAATGAAGGTATTACTGCAGGGCTTCTTAGTACCTATTGCTTTATTCACCCTGTGTATAAACACAAGATTGCTGCTTCGATACTGTTCATCTGACAGTTTTTCCTTGAAAAATAAACATGCAAACAAAAAAAACCTAAGCCAAATAACTACAAGGATTATTGAATGCAAAATATTTTAACCTTTGTGGAGAAAATTCAAACACTGTCCAAGGAAACAAAAAGAAAGCTCTAACACTGTTGCAGCCAGCCTTACCAGGAAGGCAATATATCCATGACTAGGCTTTTCATGCTGCCCTTCCATGGTAGTTTAAAGAGCCCAAAGATGACAGTCCTGAAGATTTGGAAGGAGGAAGGAAGAAAATTGTCTAGATGCAGGCCATTATTTTAGAGTGATGAAGACTAAAATAAAATAAAATAGTGAACTGCCTTTGAATCTGTAAACCCTATCATCCTTCATCTGAAAGCAAGAATACCATTTTAATCCATTTGCACAAATGTTTAAGCTACAAGCATTAAGTAATTACATATTATTAATGCAAAATGTGTACTTACTAGCCTTTATGATAACTGAGCAAATAAAAATTATGAGGAATGTATTTACTCTAAATATTCACTACAAAATATCTAGTAAGTACAAGACTTTTGTGCCGAACACAAGACTTTGCACCCAGCTGACAACAGAAAAATCTCTTTTTTCTGTTTTTGTCTCTCTTTCTCTTGCTAAAAGCTTGGCGTTTTCAAGATAATACAGTGCACAGCAAAAACTGTGGAGAGACCCTAAAAATCAATGGATCTGCAAGTATTTTTAGATGTTGCTATTTTCTACTATCCCTGATGTTAAGCCAATTTTGGGGAAATTTGGCTGTGCGTGTGTTTCTCTGAGACATTTGCAATCAGCCACCATGCAAATTATCCCAGAAGCAAACTGAGAGCTGCAGCTGAGTGAGTACTAGGCTGAGCAAAGAGAACATTCAGTTCTCCCATCCCTTCTCTGTTGTAAAAAGGGGGCAGAACATCATTAGATTCTACTACGACCTAAAAAGACACCAATTTTATGTATTGAACTGGCTTTTTAGTAGGTTTTACTTTCTTTTTTTTTTTTTAGACAGGTAATTTCTTGTTTCTAATTTTTTTTTCTAATATTACTGATTTTTATCATTACCTATGCATTCTTTCCCATAGCCCAAAATATATTTCTGTGCTATGTTAAAAATGCACATTCATGTAAGACAAAATTACTCCTTTTTACAATTCAACACAGAGTTTGTTTAATTTCTTTAATTTTAATAAAATTAGCATGCACTGCAAGAGGCAGGAAGAAGAGAAGGAGAAATCCATCAACCAGGAATGGACATTTTTTTAGATTAAACTGATGTCATCTGTAAGGAAATAATGATCTCCACTCCCCTTAAAAACAGGTGTGTACTCTAGAGCAAAATTCACCTTATGTTAAGAGACTATTAGGTATTCTGTGATGCACTCCCCTTCCATCTTATGTAAGATGCTGGGGGTGTACAGATACTGCGCTGGTTCTCTGAACAGCTGCCTGTGGCTTTCAGCTACTGAGATTTCAAAAGACTCCTTTGAAATGGAAAGAATGGAAAGACTCCCATTGACTTAGTGGAAAAGACATCAGGCCTGACATGAACACAAGACGTGCTTCATAATCTAACTTTATCAGCTCAGCCTTGCTCTCACTGAAGTCAGGGCAGTTTTGCCTGTGACTTCAACAGGAGTAGCACTTAGTTTCTACAAGTCTGAGCTTATTCAGTGACTAATGAATGATAAACAAGAAAGGTTTGGGATGTGAAACATACTTTTTCCCTGAATCTATAATTAAGTACCTATCATAATTAAATTATAAATATTTAAAATAAGCAATTCTTTAAGCCAACATATTTTATCCTTACATATGCACACCTACAATATTTGACACTTCAGGTAGTCTGGTTTAATATTCTGCATTTAGAAACTACTTGGTTTTTCTCCATTTTCGTTTTCTTATTTGTAGTTATGCAGTCATCAACTTATTTTAAAAATAAGCAAAGGAACAATGTGATATGAACCAGGAAGTGAAATGATACAGGAAAGAATGACCTCTAGGAAAACTGGGACTAAATTCTATCATTTAGAGCAAAAAATCTAAGGGGAACTATACTTCATGCAAGCTTAAAGGTAGAAGTTGTGTATTCCAAACATGAGGAGTACCTTTTTCTTATGTACGTCTCGTCACCTACCACAATCCATGGTTTGATTCATCAAAGCAAGCAGCTTCTATTGTTTTGGACACTATCTGAAAACTCTTAGTAGTTGTGTCAGTTTATTCAGCACCATTACTGAAGATGCTGCCATGACATTATGATGGTAGCTTACTTCCTATTCTTAGTTTCTTCATTATTGCTTTTCCATTCGATGCTTGGTTTTGCCTTACTGCATTTTTTTTTTTTTGTCTTCACAGCACTGTCACCTGCTGATGCAGCTCATGCTCTAACCGTACTAAGACTTTTTGCACAGCTGCCAGTTCTAACTTGAGCTGTGCGGCCAAGTCCAGGTTGCTAATCTGGAGAATGACGTCCCTGTCTTGTGCTTCCATGCCCAGAAACTTGCGGTCTGTGGTGTGGTGTAAAATTGCAGGCTACCTATTACTGCCAGAAGTCAACAGTTTAATCACTTAATGTTTCTGTGGCATTTTTTCACGCTCAAAATACAACTAAAATAATTGTGCATCAGTTCAGTTCTGTAGGACAGCTATTACTTAGCAATTAAACACCATTTATAACAGATTTGCGAGTTGAAGTTTGTACTTGAAGTTTAGCAACCACAAAACACAAATTGCTTCAAGTGGACACTTTTTGAGCTTTTGAGGTCAAGTGAAATCACCTACCTCTTTTATTACTTTTTTTCAAAACGAAGATTTGAAATGGGCATACTGTTTCTGCATATGCACTCATTTTATAGATGAACTCAGGCCACTAAGAATCTTTCCAGGTACGTTTGTCTCCTGATTGCAAACATGGCAACATTTCTGCTGCATTAGAGCAACCCAAGACCAATGTTTCTTTTTAGTCACTATATGGTGATCATAAAATGGGTAATTCATGCTGATAAAAGACTCAAATCCCCTAGTAGTAAAATGGATGAGAGGAGAATAAAATGGCTATTGGCTCAGCAGTGGATAAATGAAAATAACATTCTTAATTTTTTCTTATTAATTTTACATTGGATACAGAAGTACTGTATTCAAGATATCTAACCAAACATTGCAAAGACAGGGTTATGTGGAATTACAAATGGAAACTAACTTTATGTTCCTTATCACAACTCATTTTTAAAAAGAAAAGTGTAACACTAGATTGCACTGTCTTTCCTGAGAATTCCGGGTGCTCAACATCTATGAAAATCAAGCAGGTTTTATTGAGGAGCTTAAATTTGGACTTAGCAACCTAATTTTAGTCTCTGAAGTTTGAATTTAATTTAATGTGACACTATATTCCTGTACAGGCCAAGCTTGGCCTCATGTTCTTTAAATAAAGCACCTTCAATTTTATTTGAAAGGATGATATCTAAATCAAAGTAGAAGGTTATTTTGTCTTCATTGGTTCTGAAGCTAGAACAAGTGGTCATGCAAATTATTCTATTCATACTCATTTATGACAAAATATATGTCATGTTTGTAACAAGTATCAAGAGCAGATTAGTACAAAATACTGGGCAGAGATGAAAAGCTGACAACTTCCTCTCCTTAGAATGCAGCCTTACAGATACCTGCTGAATGTGTTTAAGGTGACTGTATATCATATGGGTAAAAGACCAGTTATTTATACAATGATATGCACAAAGCACTACACCATTGCATTTTACTCCAATTTTAAATGTGTTGGTGCTTTAAGAAAAATTAACTGGATTTCTGTAACTATTTAAGTGTGACAGTGGTGTAACTAGGAGCAAAACACAACCAAGCCAGAAGGTGTGTTTAAGAGGCATCCATGACAACCTTCAGAAAATAATAAGGGCTTTTTTGCACCAATCATGTATGGGAGTCCATGAGAAGCTCATACAGAAAAGAAATCTGAAAATGCACTGGATGGCTCCAGTATGTTTTCATAACCAAAGTAAATATGGCAGTGGGCTTAACATGACAGGCAGAACTCCCAAAGAAGGAGCTTTTTCATGAGTAACATCTGTAGGACCAAACACTATGAAGAATGAAAACATACAGTCTGAAGTCCTAAAAGAATTTAGTCAAGGACTGTACTATTTTGCTTCGAGCAAAAAAAAGAATTTTAAAGAACAACCAACCTTGAATTGTCCTCTTGAAGAAAGCCTTGCAGGCCTCACAGGAAGCCACTCCATAGTGGTACCCTGATGCAATGTCACCACACACCAAACACAGTCTTTTGGGCATCGAGTTCAGCATATATTCACACTTGGTCTGTGAATCTTCAGCGATGGTACTGGAGCAGTCATCATACCGTTTCCTGACAGGCCCGTTGCCCCCAAGCCCTGTGGCTGAAGGGTAGAGGGGAGGTGAGTCCAGCCCGTTCTGATGTCCATTCATGGTGGAACTGTAGCTCCCGCTGGCGTCTGAGGAGCCACCGGGGCTGTGGTGGTTGATGCTGTCCGTCAGAGAGGCAGGGCTCGACGGTTCCGTCTTGATGTACGACGAACAGCTAGAATCAATGTGTCGATCTTTGCTTGACATTCTGCAGAGAAGCCTGTAGTGGGGGGAGAGAGAAAGAAGAATCTGTGTATTAAAGACAGTGCTCTTTAAGGCTGCTCTGGAAGGGTTAGGGACTGAACATCATTCATTCATTAGTCAATACCTCTTGTTCTACATGAAGGTAATCAGCATAAGGGCATGACAGAGCTTTGTCAAAGCTCCAGACAGGCAGTAAACAAAAACTTTCAAGAGACCAAATCTGTCTGTTGTCCCCTCCACCTGCCCTCTAGGCTACATATCAATTTCACATCAACTTTAAATTCTGAACTTGTCATCTAGTGATTCAAAAAATTTTTTAAAATCCTATTAGATGACTTGGCTACTAAATGTCACCCTTTTCCCATCAATACTTTCTTTCTGTAATTTCTATCATTATCAGGAACAAGTATTTCCAAATTTGATCACATAAATGTTCTTCTCTGTAATTATAATTAATATTATTAATTCATTAATAATTATTATTATTATTTATTCTGTAATAAATAATTATTCTCTGGTCAAGACACTCAACTAGAACACATATCCATCATCTATTGATCTGATCCCAGAATCGAAGAGCGAGTCTCCCACAGTCTTTTTTTTTCTTTATTAATATTGCTATATTATTGATACAGCTATTTAGTAACAGAGTAGTGCATCAACCGGGAACTCTTAACAAATAATTAAGGCTGGACTCAATTTTCACAAAAAGTGAAGTGATTCATCAGCTCTGGATGCAAGTACTTTCTAGCCATTAGCCTCAGACTAACCAGTAATAACTATGCTGCTATCCCATATATCTGCAGCTCTATAGGATCTGACATTTTACATGTTCCATTCTTGGATTTAAAAAAATATATATATATTAGAGAAATTTTAGATAGAAGGTTTGTCTTTCAGAAGGTGAGATTCTGTCTTCTCAGTTCTCACATTCTCATAATTGAGCATCTGAAATAAAACCATGTAACATTTGATCTGACAAATTAGTGCTTTCTATGGGGGCAGGGGCAATCTTCATCTTTCGGTTTTTATTATTTTAAAAAACATTTTAGGGAGTAGAAAGGACAAAAAATAATTAGAAAGCCCTGAATCAGATACTATCTTCATGTTCTACAGATGAGATTATGAGACCACGGTAGCAAATGGCCTACCCGGCATTTTCCTTACTGCACTCTCAGAAGCTGCCAAAGTATAGATGACAGTTATGAGCAGTTTTCTAGAAACTTCATCAGCAAAAAAGCAACTACCCCATAAGGCCACCCACCTGGAGCTATAGATTCATGTTTTCAAAGCAAATGCATGAGTCCAGACAATTTGACTGACTTAACTTCTATTTTTGAGATCTCATCTTCACTTTTTCACCTTTCTGTGTTTTAAAAAAACTAATTAAAAAAATCAATTTCTACTTCAAGATGTGTAATCAAATTCACCAATGGAAAATAGAGATAAATCCAGAGAGTTGGATTCCTTTCCAATGAGGGTAACAGATCAAAGCCTGACCTTTCATTAAATATATCCACCCTAAAAATCAGTGTCCGTGGATCTTATTCACGACCTCTCCATTGTTGTGCTTTTTACTGTAATATTCTATTGAAAACAAATAACACGTGAATTTGGAAAACAGCCAGATTGGTGTGCAGAAATGTAACCCTCAAAACTTAGAATCAGTACTTATTTGGGGAGGTGGAAGGAGCAAGCTATCTGATGTCAGCAAATAAACCAAGGAAATGGGAAGGTTAAAGCCCTGAAAATATCTTATTACATTGGACCACCTGCTTGTGTTGTCCTTTTCTCAAGAACTGGAGGGGGGGAAATCCCCTTGCCAGCCTGCAGTAGCGTGTGCCTTTTCTTCTGCATCTGCTGCCTTGTAGCCGTCACTGTTAATGAGTGCTGTAATTAATAGATAGCTCTCTCTTGTCTCTCTACTTGCACTCTGGGCTAAGCACTTTTCTCAAGTCAACGTTTGAAAGAAAGCGGGTCGGCACTGACTTACAGCAGCTCTGCGAATTCCTTTTAATTTAGAGCACTTACACCACCACTCCACTTACTACCTTATAATTACTGGACCGCTCTCACATACATTACAATCTTTGACTAGAGTTGAAGTTATTAGGGTACTAAAACACAGTGTCTATCTCTATCCCCTCTTTCTTTGACACTCAATTTTATACAGCTATGATTAAAAACATCAATTAACTTTCACATTCTACCAACTTATTTTTTTTTTACATTATTTATCTGTACAGTAACACTTAGGTCCTTTTATTGACTAAATAGATATTTGGTCTTCCTTTCATGTCCCCTCTACTGACACTTCACACAGAAAGTCTAAAACACAGCAACAGGAGTCACTGCCTGCAGTCTGTCATAACCAGCTTGATAGCATGCTCTTGTCGAAGAGTCCTACTGCCTTTTTTTTTTCCCCCTAATTTGTGCAATAATGAGCTCGAATGTCACCCTTCCCAGAAAAAAGCATTTGCAATTAATTAGTTGTCCAAATGCGTGTTGCTTTAGCCAGTGCAAAAGTGGCTATCTCCCACTCCAAGAAGTCAGAACCAAAATATAATCTCAGTTCTACAAGCATTAAAATCGGGTCACCAGTGTTGCTTAGGCTAAAGCCAGTCTGCTGATGCTCCTGAAGTAGCAGTTTCTGGTACTAACCAAGAGAGAGCTGCTTTTGACTACAGTTTAGACAGTACAGACTGGATTGGTGCACGCTACCAAAGCATAAATGCAGTTAAAACATTAACCATTCTGAACAAAAGCAAAAACAACAGCACCTGACTCCGAGAACAAAACTTTCCTCAGTCCCCCAAAGGTGAACCAGAGACAAGGCTGGGTACTATCTGTGGGTGGGCAACAGACACCTACTGCTTTCACTCCATTACAGTACCACATCCAAACGAAAGTAATTCAAGAGCCATCTTATATGGATGGCAGGTGGGATCACCATCAAATTATCATGCTGAACATTTGGAATAATGCCTAAGCTAGATCTCGGTAAAATCCCTCCCTCAGTTCCCTCCTAATTACTACTTAGCTCGTTACACTGAAGAATTCCTAGACACCATTGCATTATAGTCTAAAACTACAGTTGGAGCTTAATTCTCTCTTCCTCTCTGTGTCTGAAATTCTACAGCTCTATTATTCAAGCCTGAAATATTCACAACTATCTATAAATTCAATTGTCAGCCGGTGGGCTTTATTCTAGACCTCACTTCAATCTAAAATTAGAGGCACTAAAATTCACATTAACTCTAAGAGGAATGTAGTGAATAAGACTTTATTTCAAAAGAACACCTTTTTGTCAGAAAGAGCTATTTTCAAGATGATGGCTTTATCTGCATTCAAAGAGAATAAGCCCAATTCCACATTGTGCTGTTAATGCAAAATTTTTAGGTCACATTGGATTAATAAAAATCTAAATTTAGTTAAGTTTTATGAATAGAAATAACATGTGTCATATAAAAATGTACAGTATTTATTTTAAAGCCTTGGTGGGGTTGTTTTGGTTTGTTTTTAACTAGATTTTAAGTCAAATAAATGGCAGCTCTGCTTGTGGTGGGCTGTTCTCAGAAGTTTTCTAACAACTGATAGGTGGCAGGTAAACTTTCCTGTCAGTAACTTTAGGGAAACTATTTGGCTCTAGAAGTATTTCAATGCCCATATACAAGAGAAACTACACAGCATCCTGCAAGCCTTGAATAATATGCAATAGATAGCATGATTCTTCACATCTCTACTGAATTTACTTCACAACTTCTTCATACCAGTCCTAAAGCCAGTCACTGCTGGCAGAAAGGTACAATGACAGAGCACGTCAATACGCAACTCCTGCTTTAAAATGGTCTCAAACAATAGCGAATCAATTGTAATGCTACGTGCTTACAAAAGGTTGAATATATTAAGAATTTATTAATGCAATCACATTCATATTTCCATCTACCTGCCACATCACTAATGATATTGACAGTGCTGACACTGGCTAAATCAGTACCAATATACAAGTAGAGTGCAAAAATTAGCTCCATCTGATTACAGTATATAGCCTTAAAAAAGAAAGCCTTCCCATCTGAGCCACTGGGATCTCTTTATATTCCATCTGTATGTGCAACTGGTTCAGAAAGCTAACTTTTCCCTCATCTCCTTTATTAACAATACCTAAGGGAGGTCAAAACAACATGCCAATACTCCATAATCCGTGAACACATTTCATGCTCGCTTTTCAAGTAGAAAAAGCTTTACCTACAGCATCATGTGCTACTTCAGAGCTGCGCTGGTGGTTTCAGTGACAGTTATAATTAGTCACAATAATTAGAGAGGGAACCTTTATTACAGACCAACAGAAAAGTCCACTTTTGCCTGCACATGAAGTTTTTCTATCCTGAAGAGGAGAATTACCCTATTTCCATAAGTGTCAGAATAAGCTGTTAGCAGTTGACATTTTTAATGACAGCTACTACATGGGAGCATCATCAAGACAGGTGTTATTATGCACATCTACGTACTTTTTATGCTAACAGTGCAATCCATCTGCTTTTCCTCCAATGCGTTCCTCTAACTCACATGAATGTCCAAGTTAAGACCAAAAAGTTCTTGTTAGCCTCATACTGTAACTATGAAAACCAATGCATGAAAGAGTGTCTTGGTCTGCATGACACAGTAAAGTAAATCTGTAGCAGAGTCAGGAACAGAAGCCAGCTCCTTGCTTTCACCCTAAAAACCACATTTCCTCTCAAATGCTGTGCTTACTTTCGGCATCATTTCACAGGTCTATACCAAAATCAGTTAACAGAAAACTGCAGCATGTTCCAGTGATTTCACATACTCTGCTTCTCTGTATGTAAGAGAGAAAAAATGTTTGTGTGAAAAGAAATGAAAATGTTGCTTCTTGCACCAATGCCCATGACAACACCTCAAGACTTTCACTGGGTCTTGTTAAAGAGCTGAGTAACAATTTCAGCTGAGCTGCTTTACATGGAGCATTTTTTTTCTGCTTCAGCTAATTGCACTCTAGTAAAGTGGCAAAATGTGAATCACTTAGTAGGAAAATGGGCACCAGCTGCTATTGTCGGAGAACGGAGATGCTGAAGAAAAGAAAGTGACTGAATGAAGTGTCATGTCAGAAATCAACGGTGCAACGTGTGATTTGAGAAAACATGACTACTTTACAGAGACAGGGTGTCATTATGGCATCACAGTAATACGATGCTTTGACAACTGCTGGGTCTAACATATCATCATTGCATTAAGGTGCACTGGCTTAGTTGGAAGAAGGAAAAGAAAGGATTTCTTCTTTTAATAAGAAATATCGTTAAGGCCTGCTTGGTTAACCTAGGGGATGAGATCATTAATTGCAAAGTATTGCGAATCTTGTCCCATGCACGCACAAACAAAACTGTTATTATGCATTAGGTCTTTCTTAATGAACACACATATACAACCATGTAGTAAAGAGTAGCCTGCACAAAACAAAACAGCTGTGGTGGGGGTTATTTTTGTGGTTTTTATTTTTGGTCATTTTTGTCCTTTTGTGTTTGGTTTTTGTGTTTGATTTTTTTTTTTTAATAAATAAATACAAATGTTGAATGTTTTGTTGCTGAATTTCCTCTTTATGTTTTCTTGAAACCTTCACCACTTCACCTTGGTAAAAGCAAGAAAAGCAAGCCAACAACTTCTTCCAGAGCAGCTGTCATAGACACTAGCAGCCGGAAGAAGCAATGCTTGAAGCCATCATGTTGTTACCAGCAGTGGCCTGAGTTAGCTGATGATTGCTGACAGAGGATCCAGCTATCCAAACAGTTATTATTGCTCTGTATGCAATCTACCAAGCTCTGCTAAAGCACTTCCTACACACACAGCAGTGGAAGCTTATGCTACTGCATGGCCATTTTTAGTTTAACAAAACAACCTATTATCTGAGGCCCTTCACAGTTGTACCTAATCTAAGAGGCTGTACTTAGTTTTTCCCATGGTGCTTGTAAAAAAGCAAAATTTTGAAGTGGCTGACTTACAACTACTGCAGACCCTCCAAAATGAGGGACAATTATTTTAATCTTCCCCCCCCCCCATATAAATATTCCATTATTCCTTTCCTTTCCATTTCAAGTTGATTCCCTGTGCTTCCTGGTTGATAAACTTTGTTAACAAGAAGGAAATGATCCTGAGATACCCCAATGTGTTGCAAATTATCACTGTTGACAGCTTCTACATTTAAGGATTACATCTGATGCAACAATGCATACTAGTGTCATTTATCTTTAGCTCATTTCCTTGGACCTATTTCAACTGAGGGTGAGCATCTCTTGTTTATAGCTCCAAATACTGTAAGTGAGCAACTGACAAATCAATAAAACTGTTAAATGCATAATAATACTGTGTAATTACTTACATGATGTTTTGCATAATTAACTGTCTGAGGTGTTCCTTGATATAATGGATACTCAGAGTACGGAATAACCTATAAGCCTATAAAACACACTCTGTTTATGGGAACAGAAATTATGTTTAAAACTCTCATTCTAATAATCCAAATCAGGCTTTGGCACTATATGACAGAAAGCCTTCCCTTCCTGCCAAGTCTAAATCAATTCTTATAGCATTACTTCATAACTAACGTGATATTTCACTGATGATGACTATTACCCTGATTACTTGGAAGTAATGTAGTAATAGCAAAAATACACTTAGATTAAACAAACTACTGCTATTTAATCAATATTATTGAGACAAACTAAGTGTTTTAATAAGTCTGTATAGATGCACTAATGCTGGTTTAATTAAATGTATCCTTAGACATGCACAAGCTCTGCAGCATACCGATCCTGTGGTTAGACAGACTATAATGTTACTCTTCTGAACTTAAAAGCTGAAGCACTTTGAACCAACAGAATTATCTTTTCAGACTGCAAAATGGTTATTCTTTACATCAGGTACTCTTTGAGGAACAAAAAGTAAACAGGGAAGAATACTCAAAGACCCTGAATCTTTGAGCCAAAACACTAGATATATGAAGAGATGCCAGCCCTCAGTGACACAGTTGTCCAATGCATCCAATATATTTTACTGTAACACACTTAGAAAAACAAACGAAACATCCAACTGAAAGGCAAAAAATGCAGCTGATTAAAAAAAAAACCACTCCAAACCAACCTTTAATTTTTCATTTGTGTACATATCAAATATCCTATTAGCCATGTTACGCACTAGCAAGCCATCGCCACAAAGTTTTCTGCAGAAACTTGCCTACTTCTACAGATTTCATGTATTGCAAGTAGAAGATACATTTTTCATACACTCTGATGATTCAGTTTTCAAACACTAAAAAAAAAGTCAAAAATGCAAATACTGAAGAGAAGGCAATACAAAAAGTAGGCATCACCGTAAATCAAAATAGTCTGAAAGTTATACATGGAAGAAAAGTATTCTGTGTATGTATTATTGTTCTGATACAACTTAAAACTCAAAACATACTTCATACACCTACCAAATTTTTAGGTTTCTCTTTTTCACCCGTATTTCTTTACACAGTTAGAAATGGTTCTTGATTGAAGTTACAATCATATAATCAGGATACCTTAGAGTTACCCTCTCTCATTTACTGGCTTCTAGCCTAATGTTACATACTTTTTGTTACTACAGTACTTAACATCCTCAAACAAGTCCACTCTGCAGTGAGAGAGGAGATCTGCACAAACTCAAACTAAGAGACTTCCCACGCTGAAACAATTTCAACCAAAGGGCTGCCACGTGCCTACTAGGACAATGGCCAAGCCTCATGATATTAAAGTCAGTATATTGATCAGGAAGAGTAAGATTTTATTACTCTAATTTCAAACTGCAGACTAACACTTTCCACTGATGTCACATGTTGGAAGACAGCAAATCTCTGGTTAAGAAGTTAGGTCTTTTTCTGTGATGAAACATCATTTTACTTGCAATTATACTCCAGTGGTATCAGGTGGAGTCCACCTGATGTCCATAGTCCCCAGAGGACATGGACATGTGTCCAGGAATCATCTAATTAGTAATTGTGAGGAATTTTTTTTTTTCTGTTAAGAAAAATCAACTGAAATAGTAAAAGAAAATAACATGCTACATTCAGCCACTTCAAGGGAGAAATATACAAAACTACAAAAATAAGTAAAGATTTATTCAAGAACATAACAGGCTTTCTAAAGAGGGATTATTTCAAAATGATTACAGCATCAAAAGCAGTTACTTGCACCAGTCAGAAAGCCAGTAGTACAGATCTGAGACACATAGCTGTCATTCATCAGTTTCCAAAAGGAAAATGAAGACAAAAAAATGCCTTCAGTCTCAAGACACAGTACAAGTTTGCATCACCAGATTTTTCACAATTTCTAGCAGCAATTGCCTTCCATGGCTGAAAGGCAGAGCGTAGGTGTGTGCGCACTGTGTACCTGTCTCCCTACCCTGCTCCCTCACTGATTTTCTGCAAGTCTGTAACAGAAGAATTATAATTTACCAGCCAAGCTCTGTTAAATTGGAGAAGCGATTAGAAAGAACATACCAGAAATAGTATCAGAGAGCGAGCGTCTTAAAAGACTCAGGACTAAAACTTATAAAGCAAGTGATCCCACCCCCTCACTCAGCTGGCTCCTGAGTGGCATCCTGTCCTCCCAGCCACACCTCACCCGTTTTAAATCCCCCCTACACATACAGGCTCACACAAGCAACCAAAAAGCTACTTGGTGAGTTAGAAAATGACGTTTTCCTGCAATCAGTGTTTAAGTGAATGTTTGTCCCAGTGTGTTACACCATGCTGTCAGCTAGCAGCAGGGAGTCGTTGAGTTGTTACTACATTTGATTTGACTGCCAGTAGGAAGCTTTATTTCTACCAACTGTTAGTTGCCAGCTCTAAGGATCTTCTCTTACTTGGAGAGGGTTTTATTTATTTATTTAACATCTAGTCCATTATTTTTCTCTTTCACTCTGAGGTCTTTCAGTGCACGGCACAAGCATCCTCACATCTCCATGCATCACAGCAGTCTCTTCACTTACACTCGCTGCCTTAAACACAAAAAAGTAATTGTATTAAGGCAGCTACCTGTAAGTCAATCCTGACACACAGCAGAGAATTGATTTTTATATCCGGACACCTGAATGAGAGGTGCAAAGATGAAGCAGGGGAATTATATTTTGATCTTTTCCAAAAAAAATGTGGGATTAATGACTGGAGGAATAGGTATGGAGAGGTAACCTGGGTGGATTTTCCTTCCAAGAAGAGTGTTTTCTATCCAGATCTTTACATGCTTCCCACACAGGGTTTTGAGTAGGGCTTGTTGTTTGCTTATTATTCATGTATATCCTGAAAGGTTTCTCCTCTGTCAAACCAGATCCTATAACTTTAACAGTTGTTTACAATGCTTCCTCTTCCTACACAATAATGATGATTTTGATAATTAGAATCTAATTATAATGGATCTGACAACAACTTTCAACAACGAAAAGCATCTTTAGAAAAATGAAAGCATATGCGTGAATAGTGAAGGGAGGTGGGGTGGGGGAGAGAAATACATTCCTATGAGACAGCCTGAGAACTCAGGCTGAATGGAAAAGTAATTAACACTAAAGAGCTAAAACTGTAATTAAAGAAAATTTCATTAAAGGGAGGCAGGTGATTCCACTTTCCTAAATATGACAAGGTGCTGTATAAAAATAAAATAGCAGCCGGTTTCAGTGAGTGGAGCAGGAAAGCCATGTCTTTAACCAGATCAAATTCTTGAAATTGGCTGTCAAGACGGGATTGTTGTGATTTATACCCGTCTATCAAGCGCATGAAAGAGAGAGACAGGAGAGGAAAAGAGGCAAGCTGCTGTCGCTTCCATTCGCAAAGCACCTTTAATTTCCATGGCACCATCTGTTACCAAATCTAATTCACATTCCCTCCTAATCTGGTTTAGTTCTGTAATACTAATTCTTCCACTACTCTTACGAACATCACTCTCAATAAAAAGCTTTGGTTCTGGGTTGGCAAAAAATTGAATATTATACAGCTAAGGTTCTGGTGACTTAAGTGAAGCATGCTGCCCATTAAAATGCACTCTTGGTAACAGGATTTGTTTCCAGTCAGTGCAGAGATACTGGGGAGTCATGGGGGGAGGCAGCGAGAGAAGAAGGGGAGAAAAAGGGGAAAAAAAGAAGAAAAAAAAATCACGGCTGATGATAGCAAAGTAGGCTGCGGACATGAAAGCAGAGGTTGTCATAAAATACAATTGTTGTCAAGTTTAGTCACTTTCAGTACTGGCTATAAAATCACTTTGTCACGGTCTCATATCGAAACCTTCAAAATGTATTTTTTGCTGAGGGAACAAAAACGAGTGAAATGTAAGATTCTACGAGGGAGAAAATATTTCTTTCGAATTATGAGATGCAAATGTCTGTAAGAAATCAAAAAGATAGGGACAAAAATTGAAAGTGGTTCAAAACAGTCTCGAGTGCCACCGTCTTAGCTGTGCGATGATGACAAAAATCCCAATCACCTTCGTGGGACTTGGAAACAATGTAAAGGACCAGGCCCTTCATGTGGCTAAGCATTTTCCAAAAGGCAGTCCCTGATCTACTGGGTCTAGGGGTGACTCAGCTTTCTTCTTGGTTCCCACACAGAGCAATTTGACCAGGTCCTCTCGAAATCAACATAAGAAGGAAAAAAAAAAAGGACCTAGACTGATATTACTAGTAACAACATTATGGTACTATTTTTTAACAATGTTCATCTTCTACTTAGTGATTTTAATGCAGATCTTAACTGGTATTTCCAGAGGGTACCACTATCTCCCTCTTACAGATGGGCAAAACTAGACACAGAAAGGTGAAGGGCTGGCTAATGCTGCTCAGTAGGCCAATGACATGGCCTGGAACAGAATCAAGGTCCTCTGGAATCCCAGACTAGTTTGGTGGGTGGTTGGGGTTTTTTGGTTTTGTTTTTGGTGGGGTTTTTTTTGCTTTGTTTTTGTTTGTTTGTTTGTTTTTTAACCATGGCTTTGATGATAACATGTCTTGGAAGTCTGAATATTTATTTCTAAGAAGGGAACTTGCCTTGAAATTCCTAAAATGGAACCTTTTTTATTTTTATTATACAGGGTTTTTTTTCTAGAATATGAAACCTATTTTAAGGCTAAATTAAATTTCTTTTTATTACCACATTAAAATGTTTATTTTTCTGTTAAGGTAATCCAAATTTATTTGTGTGTAGCCTTCCCAAAAGTAAAGCCTATGGCAAGAACAGCTTTAGCCAGCACAAAGGGTAATGTGTGAGCAATGTGTAGCTGTGAATAGCCCAAGGTTTTTATGTTTTGGTTTGTTTTGGGGTTGGTTGTTTTTTTTTTTAAGGTTCTTAAATGGAAGAAGCAGACAATACCAACAACAACAACAAAAATTTTATAATAGAACAGTAATATTCTACAAAATGCAAAATGGAGTGCTAGTTTTCATTATATGATAGAATAACATATAAACAAATTCCTGGCAAAAGATTATAAATTTGTAACTGCTGTGAAACATCCATGAACAAGAGAAGTCAGTTCTAAAGATGAACATGTATTCTGAATATGTCTTCTCCCCCAGTATCACTGCTTTATTCACAAATTGGTTAAACCATGTGGGTAATTTTATAAATGCTGTTGGTTTTGTTATTTTAACAGGAAGAGTAGGTAGAAAAACAAAATCAAATTTGTTCCAAATACAGCACATCTGCCATTCATTGTGGGTCAAAACCTTGGCTACAGGGGAATAGACCCAGCAACTCTGACGCTCTGCAAATTTATACCAGCTAATGGTGTTATTCCCCAAACCAGCATTTGATTTCAGAGTGTCTAAGGTCCTGATACTCTGATATGCAAGATGCAAGTGGACTACCATAACCTACTGCACCCAAAGAAAACCACACTGACATCAAAGGACTCTGAGCGCACAGCAGTCTATATATATTTGAATTTTTTCTTTATTTTATTTTACACTACAGCATTTGAGTGATATGAGCCCTGGCTGTTAATGCACATTTCTATTTCTACACTATAAAGTCTCTCAACCTTTGTAAATGAAAACTCTAAGAAACAAAGAACCTCTTCCTTTGAATTCTTACTCTATCTACATTGATTCTGAAAGTATCAGAAATTAAAAATAAGAAAAAACAAATAGCCAAGTATGCTACTTGGCCATCGTACTGATGACCGAATTGATCACATGCTGAGATAAATTAGAGAATTTATAGAAACAAATCTTACGTGGTCTTTTCTATTCTGTCTTCGATTTTTATGTGTGATTACAGATGTTATAAATAAAATAAACCTTTGGCTTTTCACAGTTTCTTGTTCTTCACATATTACTATGTGTAATTCAAATCTATCTATGCCACTGGGTTTACATGTCAGAGATTTGCCTCTGGATATAAGCAGCAAAGGTCAGGAAGTAGTGGGTTTCACTTTTAAAATGTTTGCATGACTCCAGCAAGTTTGCAGGATGAGTTTTTCACAAAGTCCTGATGTAGTTCCTATTCTTTTTACCTTTTGCATTCTGTTTTGGTGGGAGTCACAAAGTTCGGGAAATCCGGCATATTCCAGAAATATTGTCAAAGTACCAAATGCATACCACCAGCCCAATTATTATATTCTGAACGTGGATGATGTTGTAATTATAAAGCAATTTTATCAATATGCTGCAATTATTGCATGCTGAACCTGTGGTCATTTCTTCTGTAAGAAGTCACTGAGCGGGTTGTCCAAGAAAAGCTTTACATGAACAGATCAGCACTAATTACTCCATACTGCACACTGCAAATTTCAGCTTTATTTTAATGACAACCTTGCTTCGCTTATTTTAACACTATAAAGTCTGGATCAAATATTTATGATTTGTAGGTCTAAAAGTTCTGCTTAAGGTGACTGTTCTTGGGTAAGCAATGAAAGAAAGACTGGACTGAAGAAAGCACTGCGTTCTACCATCAAATTAAATTAACACGCACATCCAATTATGAGTTTTGTGCTTCACTAGTTTCGGCGCAAGTTCAGGCTGCTCAGCAAACTGAGTATCAGCCCCTGTCAGTGGGAGTGCATTAAATGATAATTTTACTGATTGGACTTTACAATTTTATCATGATAGGACTATGGTCTGACCTAAAAATCCACCTGCATTTCACTAAGCATCTGCCTAGAATATACACCAAAACTGCTCCACTCCTTCACTGGTTCTTTACACAGTAGCGGGTCTGACAGCAAACTGCATCTTTGTATTGCCATTGCTTCACAGAATGACTAGCCTGGAGTTCTAAAAAATAAATTATGAGCACCCAAGATAACACCAATAAACGAAAAACTTTAACTGCCTATCAGTGGAAGCTTAATAAACTGATGGTGCTTGTGGAGATCAGCATGAACACTTAAAGGAGGCCACTCTCATCTACCCCTGGATGGCTGCATCAAACATACTGTCAAATCCAAAATGGGACATCAACTGAAACATCTGTCATAGGACAACAAATAATGATAGCCAAATGATGATGTGGGATTGGCTGACTGTACATTATATGGGCATCGTTATCCTACAGGTTGTATTAAATATGAGAGCCCAAGATTTATGTTATGGGTGATAAGGCCAAGAATGCTGTAGAGGTGAAAAAATATGGCAACAGTATGCAGTACATCACTACTGGGATAATTATTTATATAAAAAGTTCCCATTCTTAGACTTCCAACATGTAGGGATAAAATTCATATATTCAAAGAAGACATAATAATAACCTGTCACCTTGTGGTGATGGATATGTTTTTAATCCAAATGACCACAGTCTCCAGTCTACCTGTCATAAAAGGACACGAAAAATTGAATTTTCCTTTCATAATTCTTTAAGTTGAAAGGGAAAAACAGAGAAGCATGATAAGTGGCTCATTCCAGTGGACAAATGGACAGGCAGCAGTAAAATGTATGAATAAAAGGCACTCTTCCTTCACTAATGCTATTTTCACTTGTTACACACGGCAACTCATGAGACAGGGAAGGTATTCCTTCCTTTGCCTGTTCAAGTATACCCCTATATAATCTAAGTTATATTCCATACACCAAGAGATTGCTATAAAGACTAAGAAGCACATTACACTATTTTGCTGTTATTTGAAAGCAATCGTGCACAAATCCTGCAGAAAAGCACTACTTCATGTACATTTCACTGACTTAAGGCACTTGCCCACAAAGGTACCCACTATTCTTAAATTCTCTGCTGGGAAGGAGTATCTGACATTTTATGCATATTTTAATTTCTAAAAACTAACTCAGACAAGGAACTCTGGCAGAAATGTAATTCATCTATCAGTCCCTGTAAAACTACACATTCCATTCCTGTCCCCCACATTCTATCACCCCCCACACACACACACAAGAAAAACCCACACCGCACATTTGCAAATCTTCCCCAGTCTGCATTATTCCAGGGGCAAAAAAGACAAAGAAATTTAACAAAGTTAATTTTAAGTGCTGAAAATGTAGGCAGACAGCTCAGTTATTTCATTTTAAAAGATCTTCATTTTCCCATCTGTGTTATGGCAATTTTATTACACATTCGGCAAATTTACAGTAACAAGATGTTCCCTTGACAAATTAATCACTTTCCAAGCATTTTATCATATAAATAAAATATCACCTCAAGAGAGAAAATCAGCTCAATCAGTTGATTTAACCCATCTTTCGGGGAACTCGTCTGAAACAGATTGAGCGCATTTTTTCTGAAGAGGGACTGCGCACACATCCTCACGGACTCCCAGCTCATATGGTGAGGTTTTTCCAAAAGAAAATGTCTAAGACCAGCTGATAGAATGCAAGATTCTTACTGTAAGAACATTACTGCAATGACAGATGTCTATCGGGAACAGAGTCATTTAGAAGTTGGTAGGGGTTTTAACTGAGGAACCACATTTCCCCTTATATCACAAATAACTGTTTCTGCAACATTTCTCCAGTGTTTTGCAACAATCTCAATATAAAAAAATATATATAATTATATATATAGGTATTTATTAATCT